>BQNB010012910.1:36648-68687 GCA_026074375.1 Tanacetum coccineum
TAACTTCTTAATTTCACTCCTCGGATTGTAAGCTTCAGTTATCATCTTCATCAAATTCTTCCATGACATCTCGTAGGCTGCATCATGTCCAACAAACCTAACATGGGAGTTTCACCATGACATCTAGTGGCATACTTCACTTGACATTCAATAGCACAGTTGATGTGGTCGTTGTAAATGCAACAGGTTTTACAACTCCCTAGGCAGAGTACCTAATCGTTGCAGTGTAGTATAGCAAGGACTCAGGGGTTGTTATCGTTCTCTAGGGGAATAGCGTCTGAAGGGTCAAACTAAACCTAACTAATATCTAAGAGGTTAAGAGAAGATTATTATTGTATTTTTATGTTTTTATGATAGCAAGTAAAATTCAGGTTTTAAGAGGTGGGTTTTGGTTTTAAACTAATAATTAAACTAAACTAATTTTGGTGAAAACTTATATGATAAACGAACGTATTTACTTAATCATGCATTACTCCTTAGTTTGCTTCTCCTAATCCTATTGCTTTTTCACACTTGTGATGATCTGTGTAAGTATTTACTAGGTCATGAACAGATTACACGAATTCGTCGTCTATGTAATATTCCATTAAGGCAATGCACAGGTAAGATAGTATGAAGACTATTACAAGGCCTCTAATAGTACATTACATGCATTAAAACACTTAAGAGGGATCAACCATATTAGGGGTAAGGTAGTATGAAGATTGTTACCGATGGTATCCTTTCTACATACTTGCGTTTCTCTAGACATCTATGCTAATGTAATATTTTATAGCTAGTTTTCTAGAGCCTAACGCGCACATCCATCACAAGAAGCAATATTAAAAGGATCTACAAACTAAGTTCCATGCAATCATAAGTAAATACTAATGGATCAAGCCTAGCATGTTAAAGAGAAGCGAAGAACAAGAATCAATCAAACAACACATAGACATATTGAAAGATTAACGGATAAATGACTTAAATTGATTAAAACATGTGTTTATGGCTGACACACGAGGGTTTTTAAGCCCTAAGAATGGTCTAAAAGCTGCTACATTTGAACTATAATGTTTAGGGTTCGTCTCCCAAAAGTTGCACACTAAAACCCTAAAAACATAGGTATATATGTAGGAATTGAATCGTGACGACGTCGCCAAAATCATGACGTCATCGCTTTACCGAATCTTCTTAGGTTTTCTTTGAGGCGGTCACGTTCTGACACCGTCACATCAATCTTGACGCCATCGCTTGTAAGTTCTGACTGTGTCGCTAGGAATTAAGATGCCGTCTCCAGGCACTGTACGACATTCTTGAAACCACTTCGTGTAAAGTTGCAATCTTGTCCCATTTCTTCCTAAATTGAGTCCAAGTCACGTGTATTTCCTCCAAGAGCTTCCCAAATGCTAAAAACACAAAAAGGAATGATTAAGCACATATTTTGGGCATATTTGCATGATTTAGGGGGTTAAATGACCCCGAGAAAGTGTATAAAATGACACCTCATCAATTGTTGTAACCGGTTGTTAGTGTTGGGTCGTAGGTGTTAAAGACAGACTAGGGGTGTTGGGTTGTGGCTGGTCAAAAGATGACCAGTAGGTATTGGGTCGTGGGTGGTAGGAAGCGGGTGTTGGTGGTGGGATGGATTTGTTGGGTCTGTAGGTGATGGTGGAGTAGGTTGGGACGAGTTTGTAAGAGAATAAGTGTTATAGCTTAAAGTGCGGGTAAGAGGAGATGGGTTAAGAAGCTTATAAGAGGGAGGGGAGGTGAAATTAGAAATAAAGCCGTAAGAGAATTAGGTTTTGTCAAACGTAACGTGTCGAGAAAGTATGATTTTGTTAGTGGAAAGGTCAAGGCAATGGTATGTGTGATGGTAGGCAGGATAGCCCAAAAAGATGCACAGTGTGGCTCGAGGGGATAATTTACGAGGTGAATCAAGGTGTGGGTAGCATATGCATCCAAATATACGAAGACAAAAATAATTTGGTTCCTTGTGAAATAATTTTGTGCACGGTATGTCATTGTTAATTGCGGTTGATGGAAGTAGGTTAATATGGTAGAAAACCATATGAAGTGCCTCGACCCAAAATGTAGGCGGAATGTGAGTTTGAAAAGGTAGTGTACTGATGACATTGTTAATAGTTCTAATCATACGCTCTGATTTTTCGTTTTGTTGAAAGGTTCGGAGACAAGAAAAATGAAATTGAATTTCGTTTTTCTTAAAAAGGTGAAGAAGGTTGGTGTTATCAAACTCACCACCATGATCACGTTAGAAAGCTTTACTTTCACATTTAAATTGGTTTTTGACATAAGATCGAAAATGTATAAACTTTTGAAACACATCAGATTTATTACGTAATGGGTAGATCCACACATAATGAGAAAAGTGATCAAGAAACAACACATAATATTTAAAACCATCAACATTAACAATAGGATTAAGTCCAAATATCATAATGAATAATATCAAAACAAGAAGAAACACGAGTATCCAAACTGATAAACTGAAGCTTCACATGTTTGCCAAGTTGACAAGCATGACAAATATGTGAAGACTTCTCTTTATTGCACGAAATGGAAATTACAAGAAATAAGAGATCGTAGCACTTCCGTACCAATAATTCCAATATTGATATTGCCAATATCAACATCAATACTACATATAAAACAAATTAGACACTCTTTCTTCATTTAATGCCTCAAAAAATTAAGTAATCTAAGTTATAAAACAGAATGTACAATCCTTAAATGCAATTTCACCACAAAAAAATAAATAATCCAAGTTATAAAGCATAATGTACAAGGAGATAGCTTGGCTATAATTTTTGTAGCCAATTGGCTACAATCCTCCACCAAAATACATAAAAAATGATTCAGGAACCCGCAAACAAAATTCAGGGACCCAGAAAAATGACACAGGGACCCACAGTTATAGCACAAAATTATAGCCAATTGCCTACACTAAATTGTAGCTAATATATTCCCAATGTATAATCCTTAAATGCAACATTTCACCACAAAATCACTATCTAACAAAAACAAATATTAAAGCAAAATGTACAACATTTATTCATCCATGCATATGTTACAAGTATAAACTAATTAAATACACTAATTAATGTTATTTTGAAAACACATCTAAAATGAAAAATACCTATATTAAAGCAAAACGTATAACATTTATTCCTCCACGCATATGTTACAAGTATAAAATTAAACACACTAATTAATGTTACTTTAAAAACACCCCTAAAATAAAAAATACATGTTATTATACACATTGTACAAGCTAATAAAACATACAAAGCTTAAAACAATTTATATGCTAACAAGTTGATGATACATGTGGTTTTGAAAACTGAATCGGACCAACAAGTTCAACCAGAAATTAGAGTCGCCACCGGTTTGGTTAGCCAATAAAATCTGTCCGAAAATGAAACAGAGATGACCGGTCGAAACCGGTAAAAACAGGTGAATCGGGTCAAATTTAGATCATTTTTTATCCTCCGGTTAATCAGTTTCTTTTTGTTTTATTGGCGTCTAAACTTTAATTACAGGGTACCTGCCGCTGCAACGTACGAATACCCTGCTAGTTTGATATGAACAATACTAATATATTCTGACTTTCAATGAATTGGAGATAAAATCATAGATGTAGCAATCTTTATGGAGTAATGATATATAGACATGAGAATGAGACCTACTAATAAGCCTTCTCCATTCATTTTTTTGACAAATGTCATACACTTCTTCTCTTTCATCATTTCCCACCAATCAACTATTTAAATCTATCAATCATATCTTTAAATCTAATTTTAAGTTTAAGTTTTAAACACACAAATCATTTTTCATCTTTATATCCTGCAATCAAAAAATGGCGCAAGGCAAATAATTAATATACGTCGTAGAATTTTATACGCTTAACTTTTCATCAACTAACATTAAAACCCACTGGTTGTTGTCTCATTGTTGTTTGCACCCATTATGATATGAGAAATGCTAGAACCACAAACAAACATCCACAAAAACTTTTAAAAAATGATGTGTCATGTAATTAGTGGCATTCTCAAAGTTACTTTTGAATTTTCTCTCTTACATGCATCCACAAGTTACATGACACATCATTTCGTAAAAGTTTTTGTGGAAGTTTGTTTGTGGTTCTAGCATTGTTATGTTTTTCGTGATTGGTTTTGTTTGATTTGATGATGTTCTATGATGAGATTTTTGTGCGCGCATTTTTGTCGGTGACAATAATGCGACTATATTTAGGTTTAGATTAGGTTGAAGATGGTCGGTTGAAGACGAGAATGTTTTAATCATATTGTAAAACCCTACAAACCCCAGGAACACTGGGTCATAATAAATGTTTTTGACTCGCTGACCCGATCTAATTTCACACCGGGTACATTAAATGTAGCAACCCGACTGCCTCGACCCGGATATATTAAATGCAGCCCGACCCGCTTTCATTATTGATTATACCCGGTTTCTTTGAGGGCACGTGTCCATACCCGGATGTCTTTTTTCCCTCTCCCTTCCCTTACTCATCAAACCTACGCCAAATTCATTATATGTGAATCCAAAAAACGCACACCGAATTCAATCCCCACCACCGTTACAAATAACTCCGGCTACCCAACTGATTTAATCACCGCCACAGCCACCTCCAAAAACATGGGCTCTCTATCAACATCTCTAAAAAAACCACAAATACTATGATTGAATGTAAGTACTTCTATTTGAATCTAGATTGTTGTTTGATTTAGATTGTTGTTATAATTTTTTTTTGTTTTTAGATGTTAGTTTTGTTGTGTGATTAATTTATTTTAATTGATTAATCTATCAACTATTTTTTCCCTATTTTTGCAGGTGTGAGGGTTTAGAAAAGGGCTAAGATACTAGAGGGATTCATTGTTAGCAAAAAGTCGGTCCAGAATCTTTAGTCAGGTGATAAAACCTCCTTTTTTAATTATTGCTTAATTTGTGTTTGATTTTACTAATTTTTGCTTAATTTGTATGGTCATGTTTTTCTTAATTGGTGTTTGTGAATATGGTTTTTATTGGAGATCAATTTTTAGTTTGTTTAATATTATTTGGTTTTCAGCTTATATATCCATTATGTCATAATGAGCTTATGAAACATAAGCTCACAAAAGTTTTAAACTAGCCACAAAAAATGAGCTTATGAAACATAAACCCAAAACCAAATAAGCCGTTAGCCGGCTACATAAACCGAAACAAGCACCCCCGATATTTGTGAAAATGGTGAGTTTACTTATGTTGGATTAATTTGCTAGCATATGCTGAATATGATTAGTTCTATTATGTGAATCAGGGGGTGTTTGTTTTAGCTTATATAGCAAGCTTATGGCTTATGTGTTTTTCGGCTTATGGTTCATAAGCTTACTTTTTATGGCTTATTTTGAAACTTTTGGCTTATATAAGCTTATCAGGTCATAATGAGTTAATATAAGCCTAAAATTTTCAAAATAAGTCACGTAAAGTGAGCTTATGAAAGGTAAGCCAAAAACTACATCCGCCATAAACCCGCTATATAGATTCAAAGCCTGCGATGATATTCAATAAGCCGTAAGCTTAAAACACATGGCTTACGTTTTTCCTATGTGTTTTTCTTATGTGTTTATATGGCGGGCTTATGTCTTATGTTTTTCTTATGTGTTTTAAGCGTACCAAGGTTGTTGTAGGCGTTTTTCTTATGTGTAAATTTATGTTTTTATAAGTTTGTTATTTTGAGATATCAGCCTATGTTTTCATTTGGTATGGTTCAATGGAGGGTTTGGATGCGACGATAATATTTTTAACGCGTTTGCTCATATATTTGTGGAGTAGGTAGAGTTAGGAGTTTGGAAGTGACACTGTGGCACCAAGAGCAAAAGTGATCCAGCAGTGGTTAGGCCAAAATTTTGGAGCAGTCGCGCTCTAACCTGATGAGGTATATTAACTCAATACCTACAAAAAATAAAACCATTCGTCAAATTTCGAATGTACTAAATCTATAAGTTTGCTACTATTTGTAAATAAGCATAACCCCTTAAATTCTGCTTTAAAATAAGCATAACCATGTTCCACCTGCATATTCAAGACATCTTATTTTCGGTTTGGGTACGATTACAGGAGGAAGGGGAAAGCACTTCGACTACTAGAATTTTCACCTACAATAGGTTGATAAGCAGGACCAGGTTTGGATGGTGTAAGAACTTCGATTACAAAAAGAATGGGGAAGCACTTCGACTACTGGAATTCCTACTTACAACAAGTGGATCAATCATGCTTAAGAAACATATGTAAGTTATGTTGCTGTCCTCATATGAATACAATACACATATATACATCAGTAAGTAGAAGTTAAAAAAGTCATTTTTTGTAATACAAGTATCATTTTTATAGGCTACAAAGCAGGTTTACACATAGACGCCTTGGATATAGACTATTCATATCTGCAATTTTATCGATCAGACGTTGGAACTGGTCATGCTGTCCCGAATGAGGCGATGTCATCTGAGAATGTGGGATCTGGCAGTGTGCACAATCAAGGTGAGCATGCATTTTTTGTTTTTTTACTTTTTTTTACTTTTTAGTATGTGACAATTGCATAATATTGTGAAATGTTCTAAGTCGCCTACAATGTATTTAAAAGGCTCTAAACTTTTAATATTTGTTGAGAAGCGGGTATATTTGTACATGTTCAGAGGGTCAACTTGAGGTGAAAAAACACCGTTTTAGAGTTTGACCGATTTTACCCGCTTGCGTATTTTTAGAAAAGTATGTTTAATAGTTGCGAAGAATAGATATGACGAGTAGGACGATCTTTTTTATAAAGCTATCATGTAACAAACACCATGGTATGTGCTTAAATACACATACCCTTTTCCATTAAAACCGGACTTAAATGACCAAAAACGTACCAGAAATACCTTGTATTTGTATGTTTTCATCTATATTGTGCAAGAAACGGATATCCCAGAAAAGGACGAAAAATCAAGCAAAAACGGACAAAACCGAGCACGGAATGGAAAAGCGTGAAAAGACAAAGTCAAATCAAAGCCAAAAGTCCAAAAAGCCCAAGTCAAAGTCAACTCCGGAAAGTCAAAGACAAATCCGAGGCCGACATCAAAGAAATACTTAATGGGTCAACCCACACCCATCTAATGGGCTGGGTCAGCCCATTAAGCTATTTATACAAAAACCAAAAGCCCAACTATAACTTTTGGGGGGCATTTATGCCAAACCCCAAAAGTTATACACCACAATGTCGAATTGTGTAATAGCTCTATATAACTTTGGGGGGCAAAACTGCCAACTCCCAAAGTTATATCACCACAAGGACCACCATTGCAACAAACTTATAACAATGAGGGGCCAATTCTATATATCCCCCAAAATTCTCACCCCTGCACCTGTTATAACCAAATTTCCCGCCCTAACTGTTCACTGTCTCCTTCCCTTACAAATGGACAAGAACACAATCCCTTTTTCTTCTCCCCTTTGTCTACCTTATCCTACCACCTTATCCCACTACACTAAACTCCAAATTCCACCTTGGCAATCCCCAAGAATCCTATTCGACTACAAATAAAGACAAAAGATTGAAGGGTTGTGATCATAAGGCTTGGGCATTACTCAATTTAGATGGCTATGATCAACTCAAGTCTCTCCTCACACAACAAACACACCCTTGAGATGTCTCTTTGAAGAAACACACATCAAAAGGGACTTAGAACCTCCTATGTTTTAGTATAAGTAGGAGCTCATTGTAGCCATTTGGCAAGTAGTTTTTAGTAAGTAAGTTTTTTTTAAAAGTCTTTTAGTTTTTAAGCATTTTAAGTGTCTGTCTTTTAAATTTCAAGAATTGTAATCTCTTTGAAGTTAATGAAAAATTCGATTTTTCTTTAAAGTATTTTTAAGTAATGTCATGTTTTTAATCTTTGATTACTTGTTATTAAGATGTTTTAAAGCTCACATAAGCTCTCATAACCTTTCTAGTAAAAGCACCTTATAACCTGTTTTAACTAAAAATGACTTAAGTATAAAAAAGTGTTAAGAAAATTACAAAAAGACTCCTCCCTCAAATTACCTCAGCTTAATTTTTGGAAGATAAGAAAACAATGGAAGTGCTTATAGACCTACTAGCTTGTCTTTTTGACAAGCTAAAGCTTGTAGATTGATTCATTAAGCCCTGTTTGAGCAAGGGTTTTGGTAAGTTTCCATTTTCATTTTTGCTTATTTTACTGTTTAAGTGCTTAATTACTGTTCCTTTTTGCTTATTTGTGCTTATTTTAGTTATTGTATGCTTATTTGTCTGTTTTTATTGTCTAAATGCTTTTTGTTTAAGTTTTACCTTAAAACTACCATTTTTAGTGAAATCTGCCATTTGCTTATTTAGCTTATTTAAGTGTTTATATTCTGTTGATAATTGCTTATTAATGCTTAATATGCTTATATGTTCATCTGTTTTTCCAAAACCATAGCTTAAATCTTTTTAAATCAACCTAAAAAAGACTATGTAAAAGATTAAGGGGTGTTTGGGACAAGGGGTGAAAATGGGTCAAAGTTGTTAAAAAAACATTTTTGGGTCATTTGATGAGCTTTGACAAGCATTTGCAAGCTGTTTTTGGTCTATTTTTAAAAGTGTTAAGGTTTAAAAGTTGTTTTTTATACCAAAAAGGCTATTTGAAACTGTTTTGGCAAAAACAGTTTCCTTAGCTTATTTGGTTAAGTTTTTAAGGTCTTTTGTATTGTTACATTTTGAGTTTAATGCAGTAGAATATGTGTCCTTTAGTATATTTGTGTTTTAGTCAAAGCTGTCACAAAATTAGTTAAGTCAATTTTTTTGTTTAAATGGCCTTTCTTCAACTTAAGTTATCAGATATTTAAAATTGTTGTTAGCTTCCAAGATTTTGAGCATAAGCTCCCTTAGAGTCAGACTAAATCTGTTTTCATTTGTCTTTTAAGTTGGAGCTATTTTGCTAACTTATTTATAAGCCTGCATTTAGCCTTCTTTAAAGCTAAAATTGCCAAAAGACATGCATACCCTTTGTGACAACAGAATTGATAACCCCTTTTAGTGGCTTGTTTGTTCTTCAAACTTTGTTTTCTTGGCATTTCTAGAAAGCCCATAAGCTGTTATTTAAGCTAGTTCAAGCCCCAAGTCCATAGGTCCCTCTAAGTGGCTTAAAATTAAGCCAAATAGGTGTCCCTTAGGCTGCCCTGCACCAGCTTAGCCCGTGTTGCTTATTTGAGTTTTCTTGCTTTCTAGGCTGTTTACTTTGCTTATTTGTGTTTGCATTTTCTTATTAAGTAGTTTAGCCCTTCTGTGGTTGCTTATTTAGTTTACACCCTAGCTTATTTAGCATAGGACTAGCAACAGTTAGCTTATTTTAACCTTAGAGTAAAATAGCATTTCTGCCCTTTTTCTTAGCTATAACTGGCTTATTTGCTTATTCTTTTGTGCTTATTTGTGTCTTCATTTTGCTTATTAGGTTTAGTGGGTTATTGGTTTTAGCTTATCTTTTATTTTCATTAGCTTATTAAGTGTTTAAAAGCCCAACAGTTAGCTTAATATGTCTTAGAGTAAATTAAGCATTTCTCTCAAGCCTTTTCAGCTTATTTCGTGCTTATTTGTTAGTTATAAAATTTTTTGTCTTTTTTAAAGTTGTTTATTTTCATCTTATCTAAAAAGTTGTAAAAAATGAAAACTAAAAACGTTGGCATTAGGGGAAGCCCCAAGTGAGCAGGGCTCGAACTTGGGACCTCAACCCCATCAACCAACATTTATAACACACTCACTACCGGTATGCTACAATAGCTCATCCGGTAGTGATTTGCACAATTAATTATATAAGGGCCTTTTAGCCCAATAAGTCCATAAGCCTTTTCAGCTTATTTCGTAGCTTATTTGATAAGCTGGGATCACCAGCTTATTTTTCCTAGGCTTTACATAGAATTTAGGACTTTTCCCTATTTTTCCAGATTTTTCCCATTTTGTTTACTATTTTTTATCATTTATTTTCTTTAAAACTGTTTTTTAATTATTAAAATCTAATAAAAAATCAAAAAAATATAATTCTTTTTTAGAAAATTTTCTTTCATCATATTTCACCTAGGAAAATTAGTTTTGCTCTCGTAGGGTTGTTTTTGCAAAATTTCATTTTATAAAAAGAACGATGAATCGTTCCAGTTCACAAACGTTTTTTTAGTGTTTTAAAAGCTCAAATCAACTCCGTTTTATCCCGTTCTAGTTTTCTTTAATCTTACTTTTTAGTCAATTATAGTCTATTAAAAGTAAAAAAATCATTTTATGTTAATTTGAAAATTTAGGGTTTAGTCACATTTTTTATATTCCCGTTATCATTTTTTAGCTTAAGTTTTAGTGCCTTTTTTCGTTATTTAAAGTAGATTGAATTAAACTCTCCATAGATTTAGAAACTCCAATTCCAAATCTCTTCCCATTCAATCATCAAAATCGAATCCAACTCTTGACTTTCCCAATTTACTGCTCGTTGTGGGAGATAAACGACCCCGAAGAATATCATTATACTAACTCCGGTTATCATTGATTTTGTTGATATATATCCTTAATTAATTTATTTTATTATAAAGTATTATATATTTATTTTATATATTTTAAAGGTAGCTTCAATCCTACTCACGATCCCTAGAAGAGGTTTACTAGTTTGTTAAATGGTGTATATTGTGAAAATATTTTTTTAACAAATGGCAAACACCCTTCTGGTGTCTGTTGCAAATAAAGGGATTACAACCAGACATATGATTAGGAAATAATAACCCCAAATTTATAGCAACAAAAACCAAGTAATCAATGCACGTCAAAAAAAAATGCTTTTCCATACATTATATTGGCATAAATGAGTATATTTAGCTTGTGAAGATTACGAAAGAAGTGCACCTCTACTCAGTTGCAAGAATTAATTGCAACAATTCAAGGCAGTGGCTAACTATATCAACCACATTTAACGCCGGACATTGTGACACTAAACACTTATTCTGTTGCCTGATATAAACTTACCACTATTGTATTCTTAGTTTTAAGAGTCCCATAAAGTTTTATGGTATTACACTGTTTGTGAGCCATATATTGTAGCCTTCTTATCCCGTGTTATGTGACAATGCTTCTTGCCAAGAATGCTTGCTATAGCTTAAATTTGAGTATATTATAGTTGTTTTTTGTTAAATGGTTAATCATACATGCTAAGAATGCTTGCTATAAAAAAAATTAGTATATTATAGTTGTTTTCCATTAAATGATTAATCATACATGCTAAGAATGCTTGCTATAGCTAAAAACCATGCATTTTGGAAAACTTACAACTCACTTGCTTTGGTTGGCAGAAGCCTTTCATGTGTTTGTGTTTAGATAAAAAGAAGACGAATCTCGTCCGTCATTTGATTTTACACATGCTTAGGTATTTGTTAACCCTTTTGCCTTGTTATATACATATGTGGATTTACGACATTAGAATGTAATTGTTAACGTTAGCATCTGTCTTAACTTGAAGATTTATTGAATTTTTCTCGATACAAATCTGTCTACCTATTTGGTGCATAAAAAAAGGGGCATCGGCTCCTAAAGAACACTCAAAAGGGAGGATGGATGTCATTGGGTAGAATTTTGTTATGTATAACAGGTACCCACACTAGACTGTTCTTTCGGTAGATTGACGTTTCGGTTGACCTTTTTTGTCTTAAAAACTGATTATCGTTGACCTTTCATGTGGCGGGAAGTGAGCAGGTGATATTGCGGCTGTGGTGTGTGTTGGGAGATGGGTTTTGGTTAACGGGTCAAAATGCGCTAAAGGGAGAAAACAAGATATGCAAACAAAAATTAATTCTGAACTTTTAATACCTCTTTAGTTTATGAGTTATCAGTTATCTGCTTCTCACTTTATAACACACGTCTTGAAATGATAACACGACATTATTTTTTCACGGTTCGAGGTGCCTTTTGCAATGGCGTCATCGACGCCAAGACTACGGTGGAACAACAACACATTAATGCAACGACAACACATTAATGCAACCGGAGCCGACATCCAACACAACTTGGTCCGGGTAACACACATGACAACCGCAAAGTAATAGTAAGTTTTGCTGCCTAATTATTGTATGGATGTTTTATCTTTGTTATACCATAGGTGCTTTTATTTTGTTCATACCGACCTTGAATACAACAGTAAGGTTTCGTTTAGATTGATTTTAGTTATGCTACAATGAGTTCTGCATGTATTTTTGAGTGAATTTTTATGCCTGTTGCATTATTCAGTGTGTTGTCAAAGTGCTTGTAAGGTTTTCCGTTGCCTTTTTGGGTGTTCCGTGCCTACTTTATATGCGAACTCTGTATTCTCATGTGGATACTAGATACAAGTGGCACTGTTTGGTCTCTATATTTTCTTTGTATTACCAGTGTCTTAGTGTAGTTTAGTGAACGTAACGAGTAGATACTATTTTTATGCACATATTTAAACTCAATAGTACAGTAGGACATATCATATGAGTCTTAAATGCAATCTTTTTCTCAAAATTTAATCAAAAATACTAATCCCAAACACTACTTATGTTACCTATTTATTACTAATAATGTTATAGATTTAAGAGTTGTTTATACTAATGGAAATTTTGCATATGATTGGCAAAAGTTCCAGCTTAGGTCAAAATGGGTGATCTAAAAAGTGTATTTTGGTATGGTTGTAGTATGGCAGACCCAAATTAGTACTGAATATTTGAAAAGTGTATATGTCACACCCCCAAACGGGGCCTAGACGGAAACACATGTCCGAGGGCGTGACTTCATAATATACATCACACAACGCACGAGAGAACGACCACTAATGGTGAGAAAAACATGCTTAAAAACGGTCAACATAAAGTTGGTGAATTCATAGGTTTAAGTAAAACATTTATGAGGATCAAAAACATTTAGTGAATACTACTTCACTCGCAGTATTATAAAAAGCATTTAGTAATTAGAAACGTTCAACAAAATTAATGTGGACCACAAGTTATAAAACGCACGTTGTAACACCCCCAAAAATCACATACAACGCAGCGGAATACCAAATGGGGTGTTACTTCGTAATACACAGCAATAGATACAAGAGAACGACCTCTAGGTGTCGTTTGAATAATAACATTTGTTGATTCAATAAAAATCTGAATTTAATAATACATTTGTCCCATAATTTGCATCACAATGAAAAGCTTGAATGTAAAGACTCCAATGCACATCAAATAGTCCAAGCATCTAATTCACCTGAGAAAAACATGCTTAAAAGTGTCAACATTAAAGTTGGTGAGTTCATAGATTAGTTTAAATATAAATGTAATCCACTGTATCATCACAGTACCATGTAAAAATCCCAAAGATTTATAAAGAATGCACAACACATTTTATGTCACCAAAAGTACCAATCTTATCCCAAAGATTTATAAAGAATGCATAACACATTTTATGAACAAAATTGAGTCACTATATAAATTCCGTGACATTGCCCGCACTATATAAATTCCGTGCCCGCACTATATAAATTTCGTGCCATGTTGGGGAGGCCCGAAGGTCCCAACGATATAATCCGACATGTTATAACGTTCGTTCCCAGTGATAGCTAGTCACCCGAACGGGGGTTGTCAATCCCGAATAGATCTATTTTATATCATTCACGTGGACATCACGCTATAATGTTCGTTTACCAAGTGATCGCTAATCACCCGAACAGGGATCCACACCCGAATAGATCTATTTCATAACATTCGCGCTCACCCTCCAAGTGATTTACAGTTCATGACGCTGTGACGTAGACTTGTATGTACCCTAATTTGGGCAGTGATACAATATATATGTACTCCCGTTACCGGTGTCCCCTCCAAGAACACCCGGGCAGTAATTTTATTGTTATCAGTTCAATCAGCCTAAGCTAATCCGAAATTATTTCAAATGTAAAGTATGCATTTGTGACCAAAAATGAAGTCAAATAATGTATCCCATAGCGAGCTATGCAAATAAGTATGTAAACCAATTTGTAATCAATCATGTAAATGCATTTGTAAACAAGCATGTTCTCACCCCAAAAATATATGTAAAACCAGTAAAACATGGGGCTATAAACTCACAAAATCCCTTAAAACAATCACATTGTTATAAGATAACCGAGTAAGTATAAGAATTTGTAGACAAGCATGTATCCCCCTCGCGGGTTATAAAACATTCAAAAGATTGAAAAGCGAGGCTATGAAACTCACCTTGATCAAAGACCACGATCAAATAATCCAAATAAATCACAACCGAATCTGCAACGATCTCGGCCACGACCTATAATTATGTCGCTCTATTATAATACACGTATTAAATACGATCAACGATGCGTACATCGTAACGACGAAATCATACATATTTTAATATGTATACATACATATATACATGTGATGAGAAATCCACTTGCGCGTCTTTAAACCTTAACCCTTAGTATATTATTTGTGTATATACTATTTTCCGTCCAATCCTAACTTATCTCGAATATTTATAAAAAGTTACTATTTTTAGACCTTTTGTTTTTAGAACCGAACAATGGTCTTAAAATAATTAATTGAAATAATAGATCAACCGACCTTTAGTTTTGACCCGCTATGTCTTAATTTTAAAGCTGACAATCATCGCAACAAAGTAAAACGTCATTACGAACAACTTTCGTGTTTCGCCGGAAGGCTGAAACGGACTCGAAAGTGCTCAAATCGTTTAATTAATAATCTGCCAGATTTAATATATATTAAAATTTACTTATTTTCTACTAAAGTATATATTTCGATTTCGTTCCAGTTTCTTCGTTATTGAGAGTTAAAAATCCCGTTTTATATCAAAACGCCCGTAAAAATATAATTTGTTATATTTTGTAAACCAAAATCCGACCTTTCAAAATCTCGAACCCCGAATCCTACGTTCTATTTTCTGATTTAAATTACCCGTTATAAAAAGGCGTCAAAGTCCGTTTTTAGTTCAATTCTCGTCTAAACTATATCTAGTATCGTTTATACATTAATATCAGTCCCGTTTTAATATTTATAACATATTATACTAGACCGCGCAAGTTTCAATATCTTTCATCACATTTTAATTTGTCCGATCAATCAAATGAAACAATTAAATACTTTTAAATTAAACGCACCCTTGTGCGTTTCTGTCAAAACCAAACACACCCTTGACCCGCTGTCACGAACCAAACGGACCCGCTGCGGTTCTAAACCCCGAGCCAAACGCACCCTTATGCGTGGCTGTTAAGCCAAACGCACCCTTGGGCCGTTTTGACAGCCGAACCAAACAACCCTTTTCTTGTCATAATCAAACCAAACACACCCTTGTCGGGTTTAACCCGAACCCGACTCACTCCTGGTTGTCCCCGCAGCCTAGCCCGTTAACCCCGGCAAGAAAACGCAAACGCTCCCTCGCGGATGTGAACCCACCTGATGCACCCTCCCTCGTGGCTTTCTGCTGCCACCCAACCAAACACGCCCTTGGGTGAGGGCTTCTTTGCCACAGAAAACAACACACACTTGTGGTTATAACCTTAACCCGAACCTACCATATTCGGTGTTATGTCTAAACCTAAACACCCTATACCCGTAGTTGCCACGCTGCCCCACAAACCCGACAACTCCGACCCCACTGGTTCCAACAGCCAAAACCCGACGCAACGCACCCTCTTCGGCTTATTTTACAAACCAAACCGCACTCCGTGCGGTGGCTGTCCCAACCAAACGCACCCTTGGGGTGGGCTGTCACCAAAAACAACACCCCTCGTGGTGTTTTATACCAGAAACAAAACGCCCCCATGTTGTTTACAATACAACCAGGTTGCACACCCTCGTGGTTTGTCTTTTAATCGACGCACCTTCCCTGTCGGGGGCATATATAGCCGAACAAAACACACCCTTTAGGGATGGTTTATAACCAACCGAAGCCCCCTTTCATGGTGATGATGATGGTGGTGTGTATGCATGATGGTGAAGATGGTTTTGGCTTAAGGTGGCCGTGGTGCTGGTGGTGGTGAAAGTGTGCCGCGTGGGAGAGAGTGATATAGTGGTTGAGTAGATCCGAAGGTGGGGATGTGTTTTTTTGGTCTCGCCGGAAGGGAAAAATCCCGCCGGAAAAGTTTTCCGGCGGTGGTGGTGGTCGCCGGCTGCCGGACATGGGAGGGAGAGAGGAGAGGTTAGTGATGAGTGTGTGTATATAAAGATGGAAATGAAAAAGATGTATAAGATTTTTATATATATATTAATTTAAAATGAAAAGTTTTAATAGTTGAGGGGTTAAAAGTGTAACATTTTTTTGTAATTAGTTTTTATAAAAAACGGTTCAGGGATCATTTGATGCGATTCCTTAACGATGATTCAAATCTCGAACTTGCGCCATTGTTTTTAAATATTATTTTTCTGAAAAAATGTGTATTTATTTGATATTATTTCATAAATATTTTTCATATCATTTATAAAATATATGTTATTCATTTTATGAACCGGTTTCGCTCCGTCCGAAATAAAAATGGATTTCAACTCGAATAGTCGCGTTTTCAAAAACGCTTTAATTTAAAAATGATGAATAATTTATTTATATTTTTATTAAATAAATAATATAACTAAAAACCAAATTTAATTATTTTTGTGTGTCCGCGTTTGTATATTGTTCGCAATTAATGTTTGCTAGGTGCTGTTTTAGCCTTTTCGGTCGTTTCAGGTCTCGGGCAAAAATTAAAAGTTGACAGAATATCATTTCACATCAAATTGCTTTTTGAGTCCGTGTCGTGAAAACGTTATTTAGATGATCGTTCTTATATGTTCAAAGCAGACCCTAAAAGTCAACAGTTTGACATTGTCATTCTAAATTCGATAATTTCGGATGTTTACATACTACCCTTAGAAATCTCGTCCCGAGATTTTAAATTTGTGTTATCCGATTTTTGTGTGACCGGAGAAAAGGGTTTTGAATAATCTGATAAACCGTTTCTAAGCAAGACGATGATAACTTTCTTCAGCAAGATTAGATGTTTCGACACTTCTCAACATACCAAAAGTTTGGCTAGGTTGACCAGGATATATAATCCATCAAGGTAGATATTTTAGAAAAAAATATCGTTACAAGTTTTATGATTGATATTAACACATGGTTATCGCTTCACTCGAACATCAAGCTTTACTCAGACCCACAATATTGTCTGCTTTGCCCTCTTTGCTCACGCTTTGCTTTTGTGTTCCTTGCTTGGGACCTTCCCGCAGGTCACCCAAACCAGTGCTATCTCACTCAAGCACGTTCAAACTGGCCAGTAGTTCTTGGCAGTATTAGGTGTACCGCGACTAACGTATTTCTAATAGTAAGCTCCGAAAATGAATAGTCCAACTATCTGTTTCTCGTTCGGATAGTGATGATTCTTCGTTTAAGCGGGACATGCATTACTTATGGGATAAAGTTGTATCAGTCGGGACCGCTCAAGGACCCATCTGTAAGCGGACCATAACGGTCATACTGATTATTGCACTTCAGTCTGTTAGCTCCACAGACAGTTCGTGATTTGTCATGAATTGCAATGGCAAAAGTAATACCATACGAATAAGATAAGTTAGCTCCTAATGACGCGCCTTAATGCTTTTTGACGGCTTTGTGGCAAGACATATTGTGCTTCCAAACATTTTTAAACGGATTTCTGAATGATTATTGATTTCAGGTCTAGTAATCGTGTCATATCGGATACTTTATAGCCCACACTCATTTATAATTTCTTTTTTCATAAAGAAGCTTCCAAATTTTGTAAGTAAGAAATGATAAATTATGGTTGGCTGATTTATAATTTTTTATTTAAATTGAAGAGGTTGTCCCAATCCTTTCAAATAAATAAATTATAAATCATCCTAACTTAATAATTCCCGTTGCAATACGCGGTACTCTCATAACCCTTCTAGGTGGTTGACATGACGTCTGCATGTGCCTCTGATGAGTAAGGGACGAGTGATTTAAAACTCGTCTTTAGAAGCTGGAAGTAAAAAATGCAGGCGAGATCAAATAAAGTTCAAGATTAAATTATTGAGTACTCGGTTTGAGTACAATAAGGATAAGATCTTTATTAACAATCGTTATTGTGATTACCCATTTTCAATCCTCTATTACAAAGTCCCGCTTATACAGACTTGTAATAACTTAGTTACTACACAATCCGGTTTAAACAGAAACTGTGGACGGCTTTCTTTGTTTAATATAGCAATTATCATATCAAATCATCACTATTACAAGTCCGCCTATACAAGACTTTGCTTACTTATGATTCATACACAATTCCACGTGTAAACAGAAACTAGTGAGGCTTGTTAATATAGCAATTATCATATCAATCCTCATATTACAAGTCCCGTCTATACAAGACTTGCAATACTTAGATTCATACACAATCCCGTGGGTAAACGGGAACTGTGAGCTTTGTTATATAGCAATTTATATATCAATACTCATATTTACAAGTCACGCCTATACAGAGATTGTAATACTTATATTCTTAATAATTTCTATGTATAACAAAATTATGACGGTCTCCGTGTAATACAATATTATATAAAGTTATGAAGAAAATAATATTCTTAGAGACCATTGTTTATCTTACAATGTTTTTTGAGAAGAAATGAGATCATTGTGCAATCACAATGTCTAAGAAGTAAAATGAGACCATTGTTATTCACTTACAATGTCTGAGGTATAATTGAGACCATTGTTTTAACTTACAATGTCTGAGGTATAATTGAGACCATTGTGCAACTCACAATGTCTGACATATAATTGAGACCATTGTTTAACTTACAATGTCTGAGGTAATATTTGAGACCATTGTGCAACTCCATTGTCTGAATATAATTGAGACCAATGTCTTATAACATACAATGTCTGATTCGGTAATATTTGAGACCATTGTGCAACTACACAATGTTCTGACATATAATTGAGACCTTTGTGCAACCCACAATGTCTCTCTATGAAACGCTCGGTATTTATATAAAATAATCTTTATATAAATAAGCGTACGTACGACATAACGCGAAAAGGAATGCATCAAGCATTATCATATTATTTTCATGTATGCCACGTAGCACTCAAGCAGCACGTTAATTGAAAGCACTTAAGCAAAGTAGCGTGTATGCATTTTGAAAATGATTTGTTTGATGCAATTATTTGTGAAAACGAAATATAGTTGGGGTAAAATATGAACATAGTTCTCCTATAACCATTGCTCTGATTACAATCTGTAACACCCCCAAAATCACATACAACGCAGCGGGAAAAACCAAATGGGGTGTTATTGGTAATACACAGCAATAGATATACAATGAGAACGACCTCTAGATGTCCATTTGAAAAAATAACATTGTTGATTCAATCAAAAATCTGAATTTAATAATACATTTGTCCATAATTTGCATTCTTCACAATGAAAAGCTTTGAATGTAGATCCAATGCACATTCAAATAGTCCAAGATTCTAATTCACCTGAGAAAACATGCTTAAAAGTGTCACATTAAAGTTGGTGAGTTCATAGATTAGTTAAATTAAAATGTAATCCACTGTATATTCACAGTACATTGTATTAAATCCCAAAGACGATTTATAAGAAATGCACAACACTTTTTATGTCACCATAAGTACAAATTTATCCCAAAGATTTTTTTTATTTAAAGAATGCATAACACATTTTTATGAACAAAAAATTGGGTAACTATATAAAAAATTCCGTGACATTGCCCGCACTATATAAATTTCCGTTAGAACGCACTATATAAATTTAGTGCCGTGTTGGTGGAGGCCGGAAAGGTCCCATCGATTATAATCCGACATGTTTATATGGTTAGGTCCCAGTGTTAGCTAGGCACCCGAAAGGGGGTTTTTGTCAATCCCGACATAGATCTATTTTATATCATTCTCGTGCACATCTCGCTTATAATGTTCGTATTACAAGTGATCCGCTATTCACTTCCGACAGGGATCCACCACCGAATAGATCTATTTCATAACATTCGCCGCTCACCCTCCAGTGATTTACAGTTCATGACGCTTGTTGACGCTTTGACTTGTATGTACCCTAATTTGGGCACGCAAGAGTGATACAAATATTGGCGTATATATACTCCGTTAACGGTGTACCCTCCAAGAAACACCCGGGCAGTAATGTAATGCGTATATACTCAACGTTACCGGTGCCCCCTCCTAAGAACACCCGGGCTAGTATTTATTGTTTCAGTTCTATCAGCCCTAAAGCTAATCCGAAATTATTTCAAATGTAAAGTATGATTTGTGACCAAAAATGGAAGTCAATTGATGTTATCCCATAGCGAGCTTGCAAATAATATGTAAACCAATTGTAGAACAATATATAAATACATTTGCAAAACAAGCATTCTCTCAACCCAAATATATGTAATACCAGTAAATCATGGGCGATAAACTAACAAAATCCTTTAAAAAAAATCACATTGTTATAAGATAACCAAGTATTATGGATTTGTAGCAAGGCATGTATCCCCTCGCGGGTTATAAAACATCAAAAATATGAAAAGCGTGGCTATGAAATCCATTGATTAAAGACCTATCGATCAATTAATACAATTAAATCACACTGAATCTGCAGATCTCGACCACGAACTATAATTAATGTCGTTCAGATTATAACACATATTAAATACGACCAACGATGCGTACATGCGTTGTACCACTGAAATCATACTTATTTTTATATGTATGTAGTTATTTTACATTGGATGAGAAATCACTTGCGCGTCTTTAAAACTTAACCCTTAGTATATTTTATGTATATATACTATTTTTGTCCAATATAACTTATCTCGAATATTTAAAGTAAGTTTACTATTTTAGGGACCTTCCGTCTTTAGAACCGAATATTGATCCTTAAAATATTATTTAATTAATATATTAACGACCTTTAGTTTTGACCCGATATATTCTCAACATCTTAAAGCCAGACAATCCTCGCGGTAAAGTAAAACGCCATTACGAACAACTTTCGCTGTTTCGCCGGAGAGGAATGCTGAAACGGGCTCGAAAGTGCTCAAATCGTTTAATTATTAATCTGTCAGGTTTAATTATATTAAAATAACTTATTTCTATTAACGTGTATTTTACGATTTAGATCAGTTCTTCGTTATTGGGAGTTAGAAATAGTCCGTTTATGTCAAAATCGTCGTAAAAATATAATTTGTTATCTTTTGTAAACCAAAGTCTAACTTATCAAAGTCTCGAATTCCGAATCCCACATTCTATTTTCTGTTTTAAATTATCCGTTATATAAAGGCACTAAAGTCCATTTTTAGTCCAATTCTCGTCTAAAGCATATCTAATACTGCTTATACATTAATATAAGTCCCGTTTTAATATTTATTTCATATTTTAACTAGACCGCGCAAGTTCTAATATTCCATCACATATTATTCGACAAAAATATATGAAACAATTTATATATTTTTGTTAACCAAACTCACTTTATTTCGGTGTCATCCCACGACGCACCCTACGGCTGTTTTCGACAGCCGAAACCAACAGCCCCTCGGCTGTTTTACCAAACCAAACGCCAACAATATAGTGGCTGCTGTTCGAAACCAACCCGGACAACCTTTGTAGTTATAACCCAAACAAACCCTATTTCCCCGGCTGTCCCAACAGCCAACCCGGCTGTCCGGCTTCTTTTGTTGCAACCCAACCCGACAACCCCTCCCCCCCCCCCCCCCCCCCCGGGCGTCCTGGCTGCCAAAACCCGACCCAAACAACAAACAAACACCTTGTTGTTATAAGACTAAGCAAAAGCACCCTCGCGGCATGTTGAAACAACCCGATACACCCCTCCCCTCGTGGCTTTCTTGATGCCTCCCAAACCAAACACGCCCTTGGGGTGTGCTGCACAGAAAACGACACCCTTAGTGGTTTAATCTTAACCCGAACCCAACCCTCTTCGGTGTTATTGTTCTAAACTAACTACACCCTTACCCGTTGCCACGATGCCAAAACCGACAACCCGAACGCTGTTCCATACAGCCCAAAACCAACGCTACACGCACCTCTTCGGCTTATTTTACAACAAACCGCACTCCGTGCCGGTGGCTGTCCCTAAACAAACGCACCCTTTGGGGTGGGTGGTCACCGAAAACAACACCCACGTGGTGTTTTATACCAGAAACAACGCACCCATTCTGTGTTAATTACAACCCGTTGAACCCTCGTGGTTTGTCTTTAAATCGAACGCCCCTTGTCGGGGCTTATATAGCCGAACAACACACCCCTTTCGGGTAGGTTTACAAACCAACCGAAGACCTTTCTGGTGATGAATGTATGGTGTGGTGTGCTATGATGATGGTGAAGATGGTTGGCGGTGGCAGTAGGTGGTGAAAGTGGCGCGTGGGATGAGAGTGATATTGTGGATCGGTAGTAGATCCGCGACGGTGGGGAGTGAGTGTTTTTTGGTCTCGCCGATGAAAACATCACGCCGGAAAAGTTTTCGGCTGGGTGGTGGTAGGTCGCCGGCTGCCGGCAGACATGGGGGGGAGAGAGGAGAGGTTAGTGACTGTGTGTTGGCTGTGTATATAAGTTGAAATGGAAAAAGAGTATAAGAATTTTTATATATATATTAATTTAAAATGAAAAGTTTTAATAGTTGAGGGGTTAAAGTGTAACATTTTTGGTATAGTTTTTATAAAAGGTTCGGGACTCATTTGAGCGACTTTAACGAATGTATTCAAATCACGAAACTTGCGCCATGTTTTAAAATTATTTTTCTGATAAAAATGAGTATTATTTGATTTTATTTCAGAAATATTTTATCACATTTACTAAAATATATGTTATCAATTTGTGAACGGTTTCGCTCCGTACGAAATAAGAAAATGGAATTCAACTTCGAATAGTAGCGTTTTCAAAAACGCTTTTATTAAAAGATGAAATAATTTTTTTAATATTTTTATTAAAAAATCTGATAACTAAAAAACAATTTATTATTTTGTGTGTCCGTTTATATTGTTGTCGAATAATGTTTGCTGTCTGTGTTTAGCCCTTTTCGGCTGTTTTCAGGTCTCGGGCAAAACTAAAAAGTTGACTAGGAATATCAGTTCAAACAAATTGCTTTAGAGTCCGAGTCGTGAAAACGTGATTTAGATGATCGTTCTTATAAGTCAAGCCAGACCCTAAAAGTCAAAGATTGACATTGTCATTCTAAATTCGAAAATTCTCGGATGTTACACTAAATAACAATGACAATAATATGAAGAGATAAGGAAAGGAACAATCAAACCAAGACACCAAGATTTATAGTGGTTCGGATACGAAGCTCTTCTTCGCCCTACTCCACTCCCCGAGTATCCTACTCGAGATTTCACTATGTCAACAAGCTCCCTTCTGGGGAGAAAAACGTTTACACGTTCGCTTCATTAGTTTCCTAACACTAAGCCTAAATATCGAGTCCTAATCTTAGCTAGAACCAATCTACCACTTCACAATCAATACACAATCACTAGATCTACACTATCGGATTTACACACTATCCGAATCACATAAATACACAAGATAATTACAATAGAGATTTGTTACTTAGAAGAAAAGAGGAGAGATCACTAATCAACACTTCGTTTCTTGACGAATACGAGTGTTCTTCTCTTGCACTTGAAATGAGGAGGGAGAGTTATGAGAAGAAGGATTAGATCAATTGAAGCTAAGATCAAGGATGTTGTGCATCGAGATATTAGTGAGAGAAAGAAGGTTTTTCGACTGAGAGAATGAAGTGAGAAAATTCATGCAAAAGAGGCTCTGATTTTTCAGCAAGGAAAGAAGCAGTATTTATAGACAGGAAAATAAACGGTCACTTTCGGCAGGTCCCGGCGGCTCCCAGATATATAAGGGGGCGCCAGGTAGACCCTGCTCCCTTTTTTTTCTTTTTGTGGGGAAGGTTGTATCTGGTATAGAGCTTCCGTTTTAGGGGGAAAATTTGAATTTCAAATTTTAAGTTTTCAATAAAACTTTTCTTTTAATTAGAAAATATTTTGTATAATTAATTTTGTGAAATTATTTTATAAAAATGTAATGGATAAGAGAAAAACAATTTCTTGATCACTAATCTTGCTTAATGATTTGTTTATTCATACCTTATGTGATTACTAATCTTAGAAATAGAATTTTACGATTAATAATTTGTAAACGTTTAATTTTATCGTAAAAGTTTTTACATTTTGTTATTATACAACAAAGTTGAGAGGTCAAAAATATAAATAACATTTTTAGGTCATTATTTGTATTAACACTATTTCTTTACATAACAATTAATCTTTCTTTCTTTGTTATTTCTCTTCACTTGTACCTTCCTCCCTGTATATTTTCTCTTTAGAATGTTTTAGTTGTTATTTGGTTGATTATAGATTTACTAGCATTATACAAAATATTAAAATTATATTATCAAATGACCCTTATAAGTTTTATTATTCTTAAATAAACCCAATAAGCTTTTTCATTAATAAAAGAAATACTTAAGTTTTATCCATCTTTAATAAACCAACAGACATGAGATTACAGAGTAAACCCAAGAGTTGGTTACGGATAACCACTTTTATCTGTTTTAGGTTACGGCCATAAAATAACTGTTTACGACCACTTGAAAGTCACCACCTTCTGTGCACATTGTTACGACGTAAAACCCCAATTTATTACAACATATTAAATTCTGTTATGAGTTTACGGCGTAATCTTTTGGATTACGGCATAAACTCTGCACAGTTGAAGGCACTTAAAAATCAAAAGAAAACATAACATTATATAAGGACTCAAACAAACCATAACCTGTATTTTACTAATTTCTTTGGCTACACCTTTCGCTAATTTTCATTACTTGACTTTCACTAGTCAATGGGTCATATGCCCTTAACTTGTAATTTGTTATGCACATTGTTTCTAGTGTGTGCCTAGATAACAAATGTGGAGTAACGATTAACTCGGCCTAGAGATAAAATCCTAAGAGTTAACCCAAACGCTCCTTAATTTGATTTTGCTCATCCAAACAAGTCGAAAAATATATATGAATTATGTATCTCGAAATTTGTTCATGTGATCATTATGCATGTGTTTGAATACATTTTTATGTTGTATTGACAATCATAACACACAATTTTATTTGTTCCTAACTGTGATTAATTTGAAAATAATATTGGGGTTTTGCGTTCGAATTTATTTTTTTAACAAATTCACCCTAATGAATGCCAAATCCTATATCTACGGGAAGCATATTAGTTATACATTGTATCATAGTAGTCTTATTGTATAATATACTTTAAGCAAAAATGAAAATCGACAATTTTAATTTTACTGTTACATCTATGAACCCTAGTATCATATTGAAAGAGAAAATAGATGAATTATGATTACAATTTGATGGTCTTTAAGATGTTGTGAGTGTTTATATGTGTTGATTTGATCTTCAATTATAGTTTTAGTGGTTGATTTTGAGTTTTTGGGGTCATGGGTTCTTGTTCGTCGCTTGCAGAAAAGAAGGGGTGTGTTTGGTTTTGTGTTTTGAAATTTTTTTAAGTTAAGTGTTAAGATTTGGTGTCTGCTGATGACGGTCCCATTTCACTTGGCGGTCCTAAATATATTGGGGGGCCGCCTATGGTATGGGGGCCGCCCTTAGTAAGGGGTTTTAGACTCAGTTTTTGATGAAAATTTTACAAATAGGAGTGACATTTGAATTTGCATTTCGCGAATTAAAAATGCTTAAGGTACTTCGGATGAAGTATTTAAGTTGTCACGACATGGAGTAGAACACGGACTAGAATTGAGACAGAAGAAATAGAAGCGGACTAGTATGATTTATGGAATGTGTTCCATCATTCCTAAACCAAGACGTAGATAGTTAAACGATTTATGTTTAAGGGGTTTCGTTAGAATGTCAGCGATGTTGTCGACGGACGACACTTTTTCGATTGAGATATGTCCTTTCTGGACATTATCACGAAGAAAGTGGTGACAAATTTCGATGTGTTTGGTTCAAGAATGTTGTACTGGGTTTTTGCTAAGGTCAATCACGCCTTTATTATCGCACATGATCGGGGTGTCATCGAGTCGTACGTCGTAATCGATAAGAGCTTGTTTCATCCATAGTGTTGTGACATGCCTTTCGGCGCTTACGTATTCGCTTTAGTAGTGGATATAGCAAGAGCGGTTTTGTTTATTCGAAAAAAACAAGATTTTTGTCAAACAACATCCACGAACGTACAAATACCGCTAGTGCTTTTTTCGATACACATAATCTCACTCATGATCAGAGGTCGGCATTTATTCTACTGTTTCTATGATGGTACCCCTTAGGATACATACTCCTAAGTGCGTTTTTTTTTGTTTTTTTTTTTTTTTTTCTTCTTTTTTGTGCATTTAATCGGTTTCGAAGGATAAGTTTAACCGCCTTCAATGGTGAGAGGTTTAGAAGACTCTTGGATGCAGGCACAAAGTAGACACTAAATATGATATAGGGCCTATTGCCTGTAACACCCCCAAAATCGGAGTCGCAGCGGAAAGGTAACAATAGGGATGATACGTCAAAGTACAAAAAATCAAGATATAGAAAACGGACCTTAAATCCGACGTTTAAAATAGATTATTCAATGTCATTAACAAAAAGATCGAGTTTTCACGTTTAGGTCCCATAGTTTGATAAAAAGACATTAAGATTTTATAAGACAAAAGTTTATTGAATTTAGAAACCAGATCCTCTTATAGAAATCCAGTCACGGCCTCCCATCCAAGCTTAATGCGCTCAGCACCTGAGATTAAAACATGCTAAAACGTCAACAAAATTGTTGAGTGAATTCATAGGTTTATCAGGAATAGCCTGTGGACACAAGATTTAAGTAATAGTAGACTATGAAAGACATTCGATAGTCCAACACTATGTATTATTGCCCTAAGCTCATGACACCGAACCTTAACGTAGTAAACTGTAAACAAACTAGTACCAAGGTTTGTGCCCCAACACGGATACAGATGTTACAAAAACATCTTATGAATTTTCTCAATACAGATGTTGTCAAACATCCTACGAATTTTCTTCGATGTTAAAATGAAGTCAATGGTCAACTAGAAACCACAGCCTAGGACGGGGGTTATGGTCAGTCCAGAATAGATCTATCCATACACTAGCGCTTATACCCAGCAGTAACTAACGGTCATGATAAAGTGGACTTAGTGGCAGAGAGAAGGGTACTTAGGCAATAATGTAAATTAGAAAATAGCATACAGTTTGAAAACATTTGTGTCCAAAGAAAATCAAGATGTAATCTCCGAATTTAATAAACAAAGTAGTAGAAAAAGGGGCTACGAACTCACCTTGAGTGAATGGTAATCAACAAGTATTCACAATAGAAAATGCGTCACGCTTACGATCGAATGCAACCTAATCCAATATAGGTCGTATAAGTACTAAACACTTGATTATTTATAGGTCGTATAGCTCATCATACTATCGTTCGGGCTATCATAATTAAGAGGTCATGTAGTGACGTATGAGGAGCTAGGACACTTTAAATCGTAAATCCAACAACTCGTCGATACGCCACACGAAAGAGGGCATCATCATTATGATATCCCTAGTATTATTATATTTACTTTGATAAACCAACTTATATTCTCATATTGCTCACATCAACAAACTAATGGTTTTGGTAAAAATTAAACTACGGTTTAATAAGTTAAAGTTTATAATTACCGTTTTATACTATCGTTCGGGCTATCATAATTAAGAGGTCATGTAGTGAACGTATGAGGAGCTAGGACACTTTAAATCGTAAATCCAACAACTCGTCGATACGCCACCCCGAAGAGGCCTCATTATGAAACTCCCTAGTACTTTGATAACCACATATAATTCTATATAGCTCAATCACCATCTAATTGTTTTGGTAAAATTGTGTTTAATAAGTAAAAACGTTTATAATTGCCTCTTTAGTAAAAACGACATAACTTTCGCGTTTTAAGCCCGATTTTGACGTTTCTTGTGCCCACGCTTTCGTATTAAGACGAGTTATCAATATTTGACATTTTCAAAATTTGGAACTTACTGGTGAACAGTAATTTTTACTGTTCACAACAGACCCTAAGTTTATTTTTATCGTTTTAGTTGTCGAAAACTCGTAAATGTCGTATCTTATTCGTTATTGCTTCGTTTTTAGCGATTCTTTCGAGCACGTCTTCGTTTTTAAAAGCTCTATCATATAAATGATGTTTTCATAAATAAAAGTCCCTGATGAACAGTAACTTTTTATAAAATTTATTTTATAAAAGTTTAATTAACGTATAACTTAAAATTAGCGTATCTCCTTCGTTATAAATCGGTTTTTCGAGTTTCTTATCATTTTAGAATCGTCATGAGGTGTATTATCTTTATAAAATGTAAAACCTATTGTCTAAAACACGAATTAAAACAGCCCACAATTGCCTTTAATCTTACATGAAATCATAAACTTTCTTTAATTAACTTTTAATCACTAGTTTATGCTTAAACATTTTCCACTTAAACCAACATGTTAACGTACTTAAAATCTCATTATTCCATGATATTACCAATCACATATCATATGAAAAAGTGTTAAAAATCATAATCACAAGTAAGTTATCCATTTAACATGTTTAAAAGCATCCTAATGGTGATATTGCTAAATAAAACATATAAACACATAAAAATAATAAAAGTAAAGACATAAAGGGTTTTAGGTAACCTTAATATGATGCAATATGATGACCAACAAAATCCAAACCCTTGTTTAGATTATATACCCTAGCTTTCACAACCAAGAAACCCTAATCCACAATGAAACCCTAATCCTTCATTTTCTTACTTCAATCCTTGTAAAGACTTAACCAAGCCATTAAAACACCTTGAGGTACCTTAGATATGATGTTTGATCACTTTAATATGTGGTAAATAAAATTGTATGGATTGGGTGTGTATGTTGTTTTCAAGCCGTGGCTAGGGAGAAGAGAAAGAGAGAAATTGTGAAGTTTTCTTGCTAAGGAAATGAATGTGTGAGAAAACTAACTAGTGTGCATGCTTATATATATCAATCCTAGTCCAAGTTACTATTTGGAAGTCAAGACTTAAGCTCCAAGGGTGGAAATAGGTCAAGGGGACCATGGGGAGGGTTTTAGGGGGTCTTGGTCAATGTTGTAAGTCTTGGACACAAGCCTTAATGAGCTAGGTTGTACAAGACTCAAGTTGGTATGCTAGTGAGCTCTTGGTCCCCTTAGGTGGGGGTTATCCCACGAAATCAAGGGGGAGGGGGTTTATGATGTGCTTTGATATTTTATGGTAATATCTTGTGTAACTTGAAGTAAATAAATGTGTAGTTTTATTTATAAATGTATAACTTGTAATGTATAGGTTTTAGTTAGTTTATTTAATGTACCATATGACTAACAATGTTTGCTTGGGTAAAGTTTAATAAACTTTGGGTATTGGGCATAAACATGGGTATTTGTTGAAGCGTAGAAAAGTTTTGGTGATTCCGGGTATGCCTAAACGTATTTTATCGTGACGTAAACGCTTTACGTAATTGACAAAAATAAAACATAAGAAGTTAATTATTACTTTAGAAAAATAATATAATGCTTGCTTGATGAAAACTTTAATTTGTTTGGTGTCCGTTTACGTTGATTGTTAATTTTTAGCTTACGCGATTTTACGTAACAATTAAAATTAAAAGCAAATGTGTACGAGAAAAAAAATAGTGAATTAAATGACGTCGTTCATTGATAAAAAAAATACGAATTGTTACAGTCCTTCCCCGTTAAATGAGCCTTGTCCTCAAGGCTCAATTTGCGACACTTGACGAAAGTACGGGTTCAGAGAAAAAGATGCGGATATTTCTTCCGGAATAATATTGATGAGGAGGTGTAGATTATTATTATTATTATTATTTTTTGAACAGTGCCCCAACGGTCGGTGAATAGTAACCTCCAACGGTTACTTTCCCCCTTTTTATACAAAATTTTCTCCTCCATTTCTCCATACAACACTTAATCTTTCACTTACATTTTCTCTTATCCAATCCTCAAAAATGTTGCACATCATCACGCTCTTGGCGATGGCGACCGCGATAGCACTCGGCATTTATCTTGCCTACTTCCCATACGAAGAAGGATTTCAGTATTTGGCCTTTATTCTAGCAATTCTCGTGCCCCTCATTGTTCTTGCAATCGGCGTAGATCTCTTTTGGAAGGAATAGATATTAGGGGAGGGTTGTAATAAAACTTGTATTTCCTTTATGTTCTTATGTAATCTTATTTCTAAGATAATAAATGGATGTTGTGGCAATAAATCTTTTTGTTACTTTTATTTATGTCTTTCGATAATTTCGTTACCACGCTTGGTAACTCGTTTGCATTTCCCTTCTAAATTGATTTAACTTGGGTGTTTCAAGATTTGTGATGTTGGTTTAATATTTATTGTTGCGACCAAGGCTCGGCTCCTAGTGGGTTTATTTGTTCCCTTCAGCTTAACGTGTCAGTTGTAACATTTTTTTTTGATGATGTCGACTTTATATAGTAAGGTGGAGTGAAGGTCTGCTTAGTTGCTACGGTTACTAATTCTTATTTTCGTAAAAATAATATATTGCTTGCTTGACGAAAGCTTTAATTCGTTTGGTGTCCGTTTACGTTAATTATTGATTTTTAGCTTAAGCGATTTAACTTAACTATTAAAATTAAAAGCGAATGCGTACGAGAAAAAAAATAAATAGTGAATTTAATAGCGTCGTACATTGATAAAAAAAATACGGATTGTTACAGTCCTTCCCTGTTAAATGAGCCTTGTCCTCAAGGCTCAAGTTGCGACACTTGACGAAAGTAAGGTGGAGTGAAGGTCTGCTTAGTTTCTACGGTTACTAATTCAATTTCCAGAAGTAAACGCGTTTTATGAATACGCACCCTAAAATAGAAAATTGTTTCTTGACAAGAAGTTTTAAGGTGACTACTCTCAGCATGTGCATGGTCCTTCCTGAATTATACATAGTTGATCAGGCTATGTATATTTGAGGGCTAACGATGCGATGCTCATTTTCGTCATAAATTGTGTTATAATTTCCTAATAATTGTGGGAGTGATTTGTATAAAATTTATAGAGAGTTAAAGTAGAATTGACGTTTTTATAATATGTTAATTTGATAGATACTTGAAATCATTCAGTACAACAGAAATTTAAAGCGAAAGTACAACAGAAATTTAAGCGAAAGTACAACAGAAATTTAAGCGAGAATTCCTAAAGGGATAAAGTCTAAGCATTGATATCATCCTCCATGTTGTTAAAGTTTTGATTGGTTTCTCCTCCTACTAAGGCATGCACCATTCCACGTGCTTCAGTACCTTTAACTTGGTTTCCTTAGTTTCGGTTCTTTAACTCCGGGCAATCACTCCTGTAGTGCCCATGATTCCCACAACCAAAGCATGTCACATTCTGTAGCGAATTATCTCTTGCTATAGGAATCCTAGTTCGACACTCCCATTCCTGGTGACCAAGCTTATGACATTTACCACACCTAGGAGGACACAGACCTGGCTAATGATGTGCCTTGCACCTATTGCGCCATGGTAAGTTCCCAGCGTAGCCTCTACCCTTAGCTGGGGCTGCCACATAAACCTTAGCAGCTTCTTGTCTTTGGTTTTGCTGTTGGTGATAGTTGTTCCCCTTGTTCAATCAGTTCTCGAGCCATGTTGATTGCATTATGCAAAGTCGTAGGCTTTGAAGAAGTAATATTTCCTTTGATTCCCTCGAGAAATCCTCGAATGTACTTTTCAATCTTTTTCTTTTCAGTTGACACCAACTCAGGACACATCAAAACCAGCTCGTGGAAGCGATTGTTGTATGCCTCAATGCCATCTCCTTTCAAAGTCAAATGTAACACCCCCGAAATTTCAACAACGCAGCGGAATACCACTATGGGGTGCTACTTCATAGTCCATACACACAAGTCAC
>BQNB010012911.1:8084-78213 GCA_026074375.1 Tanacetum coccineum
CATAATTTATTTGTCACTAATAATAAGAATAAAACCCTTAGAGGATTTAGGAATAAGGGAGCGGAAAGTAGCTATGCGTACACAATTAGCATTTATGAGTAGTGTTAGCATCTTAACTTGTATTTAACAATGATTTCGTTTTTAAGCATAGTTTGGGGCAGGTGAAAAATCAAGGACGATGAATTTATCCTTTTAGTGTTTCTTGTTCCGTGATCCTTAAAGTTATAAATGTATGCATATAAAAATGGTAAAACGAGAGCTTTTCAAAACTAGTGATTTCTTAATCCCCTTAGAAGAACACTTAGCTACTTTTTGAGGTAATTAGTCTAAGGGGGTTGAAATTTTTGGTTTTCTAAGTGTGTATTTATGACATTGCGTGAGGACACGGCAATAGCTTAGTATGGGGGATTTTTGATATGTGTTTAATCACATATCATTTCTCCTTATTCAAATGAGCTTAAATGACCAAAAATACATAGAAAATGCATTGTATATGTGTATTTTGTGATTTGTATTGTGCAGGTATCAGATATATTAAAAAGGACAAAAACGAAGCCAAAACGGACAAAACCGAGCACGGGATTGGAAGAGTATGAGAAATCGAAGCCGAAGGCGTATACATCCTTAATGGGCCAACCCGTACCCATTTTATTAGGTCGGGTCAGCCCATTAACATTGTATTTATATAAACCTAAGCCTAAGTCAAAAATCAAAACCAAATCCAATCTAATATCCAATCCAGGCTCAAGTTATAAGAAATAAGCCCAAAACCTTACCCGGATCCAAGTCAAAGATTATAACACTTTGGTCAATTTCACTGTGGATCTTCCCTCTCATTTTCACACACAACAAATTAATGCACGGGGTAAAACACCGCTCTCCACACACACAAATGCTTCTAGAAAACTTTCCTGACACGTCTGACATCACTACTAGTCCACGTTGGCAATCCTAAGCATTTTGATTGGAGGAGAGGACGTGGTTGTATGATCAAGGGCTCAGATTAGATTGATTGAAGTTTGTTATAATCTAAGGGCTAAGGATCAAAGTTAAAGACGCTCCTGAAAGGCTAGAAGCTTCTCTCGTTCACTATAAATAGGGGCCTTCATCACACAGTGAAGATCATCTAGTGTAGGAGTAGTGCAGAAGTAATGTAGTTTTTAATAGCTTATTAGTGTAGCTTTTAGCTTATTGTTATTTTCTTAATGTAATTTCTTTTAAACAAAGCTTGTAATCTCTTTTGAGTATTAATAAAAGTCAGTTTCATTTATAATTGTGTTTTTAATTATGTTTTTACTATTAAGCAATTGGTTTAAATGTGTTTTGAATTTACTTAAATAAGCTCAAATTAGCTCATTACCTTCTAAGCTATTGCTTATTCAGCTAAGCCTCCTAAAAGCTTAGCTGAATAAGCCATTTCACTCTCAATACCTCAAATTCTGCATAATAAGCTGTTTTGAATGATAAGCCAAAAATGGATGGGCTTATGGTGTTTACCAGCTTATTTTCAACAAGCTGGAGCTTGTAGATAAGCTCTAAGAGCAATTATGTCCTTGTTTAGAGCAAAGGACCATGGTTAGTTTACTTTTACTCTTTATAGCATTAATTCCTGTCTTAGCTTATTTACTTGCTTAAGTTGCTTAATTCTGCTTTTTTCATGCTTATTTGTCTTTAATATTCTTAGATCTTTATCTGTTTTCAATAATCCATGCTTTATAATATCTTTTTTAGCTTAAATCAGTTTAGTTTAGTCTATTAATGTTTGTTCTTAAGAGTCAGTTTATGCAGGTTATTTGTGATCACAATTAGGTTTAAAACTAGGTTAAATTTAGTTGAGTTTAGCTTCTTATGATAATAGCTTAATATGTTTTAAGTTTTTAATGTGTCAAAAGAATTTTAGAGTCTTAAAAGTTAGAAGCAAATAGCCATTTAGCTCAAAAAGCCAAAAACACAAGTAGTGTAATCTGTCAAATTCAGCTGTCTTTTCTAGCTTATTTCCTTGGGTGTTTTGCTTAACTATAGCTTATTTTTATTATTTGGATCCAGTGCTTAATTTGTTTTTACTTTTAGCTTAATTCTAGTTCTTAATGGTGTTTTATCCTAGCCTAAAAGTAGTAGTTAAGTCCTAAGTTTTGTTCTAATGTCCACTGTCTTTTAGCTTATTTAGTGTTTTTCAGCTTATAATGTTAGCTTATTTTTGGTCCTATATGCTTATTAGGTCTAGGAGTAAGTCTGTTTTAGCATATTTAGGTTTTCTAGTTGCTTATTAAGATTTAAAAAAGCCAAGCAGTTAGTTAAAAGTAATTTAGTTAAAATAAGCAAATTTGTCATTTTGATTTTGCTTTTTCTAGCTTATTATCAGGTTTTGTCACAAAGTTCATTTATTAAAGTTGCTAACTTTTCCTTATTTTATAGCTTTTTCAAAAAGAAAATAAAAAAAATATTTTATCAAAAAGGAACGTCACAGTACTCGAACCTGTGACCTCCCCCTCACAACACACACGACTTACCAATGCGCCCTTGGGTCTTTTCATTCTCCCTTTGTTACAATTATTTGTTATACGTTTTTAAGTTTAAGCTTATTCGGCTTATTTTGATTTTTCACAGCTTATTGGTTTAAGCTTTTTGAGTCGTTTTTCTTAGTAAACCTTAGGAATAGTGTCTAGTATTTTTATAAATTTTCTTAAATTTTTAGGATTAAGTTTAGTATTTTTAATTTCATTTTTAGTATTATTTAGTTTTAAAAATAGTTTTAATTAGATTAAAATTTCTAAAAAAATATATTCTGTCTTTTAAAAATTATTTTTAGTCATTTAGTTTAAGAAATTTGCATTTTGAGTTTTTAGAGTTTTAATTTGTCAATTTTAGTTAATTAGTTAGTTTATTTTAGTTATTAATAAGTTTTTAATTGCTTTAAATGTCGTTTGATTTTTAAGTTGCCTTAATTCTTAGATTAGCATGCCTTTATGTGCTTTCCCTTTGCATTATTAGTTTTAGAATCCAAATCAAATCTTTAAAGATAATCAAGCTCGATTCGCGACAAGAATGTGAATTTCCATTCACCTCTCACCGAGGAGAACGATACCCGTGTTGATTATTTATTATTCTTTCCTAAAAATAATTTGTATGATACTTTGCTTATGTATATGTATTTGATACGTCTAATGACGATCATCACATAGCATATGCAACATCATATCCGACAGCCCTAACGTGGGAGTTCCACCATGTCAAGGTATTTCCTTGAAGAGTACAAGTTGCAAACTTGACCTGACATGCGACAGTGCAGTTGTTGATATGGAAAACAGATTCCATCTTTTCTAACCATTAGGTCAGACCGACAACTCCTTTAGTGCCTTTGAAATTCATAGGTTGGCACTTCAGGAAATCAGTGTAAGTGCACTCACGAACAGTAGACACCTGTCTTCTTCCACCAGTTCCTGAATCATGGCTGTCATCGCCATTTCTGCTTCTTTCTGCATCACGTTCTACCAATGTATTAGCAACACCTTGGTCTATTAGTGCCTTAATCTAAGCATCAATCATAGGTGTAGAGGTGGTGGTTGTTGCGGCAGTTCTTCTCTTTGGAGCCATTTTCTTCAAAATCACAAGAAAATACAACACACGTTAGATTTCATAAAATCATAATCGCGACATGACATATTCAACATAAATAAAATGATATCACAACGCACAGTGAAATATACAACTGAAGTAAAATCAACAATGATATAAATAGATCGACATTCATTCATAATAAATTCGATAACATACATGATAATCCTTGGTTACAAATGACCAGTACATGAGATACAAAACAAAAAATATGGTCCTAAGGAAATGCTAGCTGGGGGTAACCCATAATACTTAGCATGCCATACAATGATAGCTAAAAAGACAAGACAAAAATCCCTACAGCCTACTAGCTGGGAGTAACCCATAAAAACTTAATAGGATATATAGGATAGCTACAAATGATACAAGACTAACAGCTACTACCAGCCTCAGCTGGCTCATCCTGAGGCTCTGGATCTCTAGCCTCTAGTGTCTGAGTACGTCCAAGTGCTGTAGTCAACTAAGTCTGAAGTGATGAAGTCTGAGCCATCAATGTCGCAACTTGTACCTCTAATGTCCTGACATGGGCCTCTATAGCTTCACTCATGTCCTCAGAACCAGCACATGCCCTACGAGCATACATCGCCTCTCTATCCAAAAGCATAGCTGTGCGGCGGTGATACGGCCTATCTCTGAACAATGTGTTGACTCAGGCTCTCAAAAAAGCTCGGTCGTCCTGTGCATCCTCAAATCACACATAGCACTCATCAGTGTCCTGCCTAACAGTAGTAGCAAGCTCTGTCACTCTCTGATTGACCCCCTCCAAGGTGGTCGGTGCTATCTCCTGCATGGCCTCAACTATCTCATCCCAAGTGTCTGTAACCCCATAACCCATCTCCCTAACCTTGTCTCGCCTAAGGTCGGCCTCCAGAGTAGGCTCTGGCTGTCTACCAGCAGCTGTTGAACTATCCCCGACCTTGAATCCGAAAGCGAAAGTAGTAAAGCAAGCTCTCTTCGGAGGCGGCATCTCAACCTCGGGAATATCAGTCCTATGGGAAGTAGATGGAAGTAATAAGGGTGGTGATGCAGCTCTCATCCGAATCTCGGCTGCTCTATAGCCTAGTGGTGCCTCAGCATAAGTAGGACTATCAATAGTAGGTGATGGTAGAGGTAATGATGGAGATGATACAGGTAGTGGTGGTGAGGGAATCTGGGGTAGTGGATATGATAATGGAGTGAGTGGAGATGGTGGCGGAGTAGGTAAGCTAAGAAGTCTAGCAACCTCTGCCTCAGATGGAAATGGTATAGGTGTCTGGGGTCTGACCGTCTTCCGTGCCCTACGGAGTCGAGTTTTGGAGAGTGGTACAACAATCTGAGGTGATCTGGGTGATGGTGGTGTAGGTGCAGACTCATCAGTCTCAAATGCCTCTGTATCCCCAGCTGAGGGAATAGGGTCAACAATAGGTATAGCAGAAGAGTCGGCCGGAGCTATGTGCCCCTCCTCCCCCTCGTCATCATCCTCGTCCTCAGAGGCCTCATCATCCTCATCATCATCATCATCATCATCGTCGTCGGAGGAGGAGGAGGACTCATCATCACCATCTCCTCCATCAGCAGGATAGTCAACATGATCCTCCTCGGGGTCCTCCTCCGGATCGGAGTCAGCCACATAGCCCGGGGATAGGGCTGTCGATGAAGCATCATCTGGTAGAGGCTGGTCCTCCATAGGTGCCTCATCCCCAGATGGTACCAAGTACTCCGGGTACTTGGGCTCAGGTACGTAAACTGGCGAAGGTGGGTGCTCAGGACCGGGCACGTAATCGGGAGATGGTGGGTGCTCAGGTCCAGGCATATAGTCCGGAGATGGTGGGGCTACCGGATGCATGGGAGTCCATTGTATCCGTATACGATGACTCCTGGAGAACCTACGTCAGACGGCTCCTCATCAGATCCCCCATAGAATCTCCATGGCTCGGAATCAGTGTAGACAGATGTGTAGGTAACCTTGGATGAAGACATGACTGCTGAAACAATAAAATAAACTTATATAAGTATATTATATAAGACCAGTATAGTATATACGTAATATAATATAAACACGTATATAGATCATGAAACATCTAGTCTAACCAACTAATGCAACTCAATAGTGTATGTATGACCCGTGAAAAACTTTTGTATGATGCAATGTTTGCGAAAACGGTTATAGTCCAAGTAAAACATTTGACATGGTTCTCTATAACCTGGCTCTGATACCAATCTGTAACGCCCCCAAATAGGGTCGCAGCGGAATATGGGTCTGAGAGTGTTATATTATAGATCAATAGCATAAGATATGAGAACGACCTCTATATGAGTCGTTTGAAAATGATACATTGCATTAAATAAATTGTTTGATACAAAAGCCCATGGCTTAACTTGTTCATACTTGAGAAGTGTAAAGATTTTAAAACATAACAAATACTCCAAAATGTAATTCATTTAAATCTCCATGCACAATGACTCCTAAAATGTTGACCCCCAATGTATCCTTGTTCTTGTACCTTATTGACCTGAGAAAAACATGCTTTAAAACGTCAACATAAAGTTGGTGAATTCACAGGTTTAATTAATGTATAAAGTAGGACCGCAAGATTTCCACGTGTAAGACATGTAACACATACAATATCTCAAAAGTAATTACGAAATGCACTAAGCTCATGACACTGAAGCTACAACATATATGTATGCAAATTAATGCAAGTAATATGCCCGCGTAGATGTTCAACCCGCAACATCCAAATTGTTCCGACATGGTATACATTCGTCGTTTCGGTACCTCCGAAGTGAGCGCTACTCACCCGAACGGGGATGTCAATCCCAAATAGATCTATTCATAACATTCGCGCTTACAATTTAGTATTTAACAGATTCATGGGCATCGTGGGTTATAGCCACTCAGGCAAACTCGTAGTTTGTATAAAAATGAACTTGCGTCCAATCGTAAAACAATGCATGTTTCTCACCCCAATGTTGTAAATCATTGTAATTGTATTAAAATGCGGGGCTATGAACTCACCTTAAGTGAATGGTTTGATTATCTAAATCAAGTAAGTAAATCATCTCGGGAAATCCGAATGCAACCTAATTAATTATAGATCGTATAAGTATCGTGTATTTAATGTAAATACAATATCACAAGTTATATAGTTACACCACCACCTAATAGCTTTTGTTTAATTTAAAATGTCAAAACAATATTTAAATTGTACTTTGTTAAATAAGGGTATATGTATTTGTACTTGTAAAGTAAAATGCTATCTTTGTCCAACAATTTATTATTTGATCATAATATATGAGTTAGTATTTTTATTGATTATATAATGATATTATATAATTAGTTTAATTGTTTTTATAAAAATAGTGCACAAGTATAAAAATAGTGCATAAGGTTTTATAAACCTTATATCTTTATCGTTTTAACTCCGTTTTACATGTCATTTATACCCATGGATTCGTATTAAGAAATTTTATCATAATATTATAATTATAATATTTTAGTTACTGATGAACAGTAACTTTACAGTTTTTGTAAAATATATAAAACTACTTTTATAGATTTAATCATCGTAACCTTATAAAAGTCATAACTTACTCATTTTAATTCTGTTTCGCTTGTTCTTTAAATGTATGGATTCGTAACGAGATAAACTATATAAATAAAATACTTACTGAATTTATAAAAATCTGTGTCAACTCAGAAAAGTCAAAACAGTTTATAAAAATATTTTCATAAACTTAAATCTTGCAAAACTCGTAACTTATTCGTTTTAATTTCGTTTTTTGAGTTTCTTATATGCTTGGAATCCTAATGACAAGTACTATCATTATAAAATATTCTATTATTTTAACATACCTGAAACAGTAAGGGTTTTATAAAATAACTTTTACAAAAACACTTTTATATATTTAATTATCGTAAACTCGTAAGTGTCATAACTTTTTCATTATAACTCTGTTTTTCGAGTTCTTTATATGCTTACGATCCTTATAATATGTACTATTTTAATAAAATGTTTTTCTGGAATCGTAATTAAAATTTATATCCATGTAAAACATTTCCCCAAAACTTACTGTTATGAACAGTAGTTGGTTTTATAAAATCACTTTTACGTATTTAATTATCGTAATCTTGTAAATGTCATAACTTCTTCGTTATAGCTCGGTTTTTCGAGTTCCTTATATGCTTGGATTCCTTATAAAATGTACTATTTTATACAGTAGGTTTTACATATTTATAAAATTCGAATTTAATCAGTAGCATCAAAACAGTCCGAGTATATATTTAAAGTGTATAAATTAGTTTTTATAAATCATTACTTGATTAATTTGTACAAGTCATCTAATTTACTTTATACCATATGTATTACATATTTTAGGGTCCTTATATTCATGTCCATAATGATTGTCCAAGTAAAGTCCTCATGATCTTTTATTTATAACTTGTATAAATAAACTTTTAATGATTTAATTTATAAACTAAATCTATACATTAACTAACACTTATATAAAGTGTGTTCTTATGCTTTATCATGTTTTAACAACATCTTAGCATATGAAAAATATAAATTTGAATTCAAGTATATGTCCATTTATTTTATAAACACATAAAATAAACCTAGGTGGTGTTTAACATATATAACAAGCATGTACACATAATTAAATGAATGAATGGGAATGTTAAACTTTAAATGGACCTTATAGAATGGAAGTAGGATGATGAACACAAGCTTACACTTAAGCTTAAACCCAATAAATCAAACCCAAGATCCAAACCCTAATGAGAAAACCCTAACTTCTTCTTGCTTACAACCTTTGTTATACCAAAACCCAAGCTTCCAAATCAATCCTAAACACCTTAGATGTAACTCCCAAGAATGCTAGTATGCTTGTACCTTGTTAGAATCAAAAATTAAATGGTATCCTAAAGACTTAAATTGAGCCGTGGGTTGATATGGGAAAAACAAGAGAGAAATTTTGATTTGTTACTTGTGCAATGTGTGTGTTAATAATAACTTGGGACCTTACTTTTATAGAAACTAGGAATGTATAAAACTACCTTAGTGAGACTTGGTTTAGTGAGATGGTTTTGGTACAAAGTGTAAGAGTTTGATGTGCCAATTACTAGTAAGTTATGATTAAGGTACATGAGATTCGACAATTACTTGAAGTATGTGATTTAGGGTACATCTTGTGGGGTTAAGAAGTGTACATGTGAAGTTTGAATTTATCATGTGTATGTGTTTAAGTATATCTGGCCCTAATGACTTATTTGTTGATAAAATGATTAAATTTTGTGTATTGGGTTTAAATGTGGGTATTTGTTTGAGTATAGATAGGTATTGGTGCTTTCGGGTATGCCTAAACGTAATTTATTGCGAAACGTAAGCGTTTTACGTAACCAATAAAAATAAAATATGAAAAGTTATAAATTATCCTCAAAATAACTTTATAATACTTGATTGACGTAAACTTTCATTTGTTTGGTGTCCGTTTATGTTGAATGATGATTTTTAGTTTACGCGATTTAACTATACGATAAAAATTAAAGGAAATGCGCAAAAGTTTAAAATAAATAGTTGAGTGTTTATTGACGTAACAAGACGTAAAAATGCAGATTGTTACATAAATTTTTTTAGACTCGATTAATTCCTTATAGTGCTAAACACCCTTGTGGTTAGACAGCCAGATTAAGGAGGAAATGCATGCTAAATATTCAAGTTAATGAATACATGATGGCTAGTCCCTCGTCTACATAAGTAGAAATTCTTATACTCTGTAAAATACCTAAGTACATTGCTACTTGTAGGCATTCTAAGAGAGTAAGAACGTAAATAAATCGCTATTTGCTTTCTACTGGTAATGTAGCACTTACAATGTTGACAAATCCAGTAGGAGCTTTGCGTTTTATAACTGAAATAACATTAATGTGAGGTTGTCAATTTCAGTGGGAGCTACAGGATTCCTTTCCTTGTGAATTGCTCATATTATTTATAGCTTGCTTTAAAATAATATATTACTTTCCGAATATGAACAACCATTGTCTAAAGGAAGATTGCATTTTATTTTATAGGATAACTACTTGTTGCTTTCCTGAAACGTTATCTATAGAATAATAATCCACAATTCCTTATTCAACATTATGGTTTGAAATCTACTTGTAATATCTATGACACTATCATATTGTTTAAACAATTGAACGCTTGTCATATGGTTTGTCTACTTAAGGTAATGTTGTCCCGTACACAAGTGGGAGAAATCTTAAGTATGTGCAAGGAACAACATATAACAATATGATTAATTGGTTTCTCTTGACCGCAAGGTAAGAAAGCTAGTAAATCTACTAGGACTTAAACACACAAGATGTTTGTTGCCCTATTATATTTAAAAGTCAAGATATAATATAAAGATACTTCAACTTATTGACTATATTATTTAGTCAAAATAATTATGGTTAGTTATATAATCATGATTATGAAGTATGAAATTAACTTGAAATTACCATTGAACTCAAGAGTTTACGTTCATGATTACTTTAGTTAGTATAATTATGTTTACTTGTTAAGACGTAATTATAAAGTCCTTGAATTAATCAATGACTTATAACATAAAGTATGTAGTAACATTGTTATGTCTTCTTGTTAACACATAAACATAAGGTCCTTGAATGATTCAACGACATCTAATGTATTTAACATGTTTTGTTTTCTTGTAAACACATGATCAAAGAATTCTTGAACTGTTCTGTCTTCTTGTGAACACATGAACATGGAGTTAATGTACTTATTCAAGAAATATACATTATAGCATGCACTTGGTTGTTAAATACTGTGTATTCAATTTGGCTCGACCCAATTGGTGAGTATTTGATCCAAAGAGAATTAATTTATCTAGGGAATTCTGATGGAATCTCACAATTCCAATACTCATAGAATACCACACTATTATGGTAGGTCTATTGTGTTGAAACAAACTATATTCATATTGTTTGATTTTAGATAACTTTAATTGCTCTACCTCTAAAATAGATCAAGGTTAAAAATTTACGTGTGTCATAGATACACTCAATATAGTTCCAACCTAGAAGGTATTCAAGACATTATCTATTTATAGATTAGGGATGAATCCCATTATGTCTTGATTAAAGTTCTGAAATTTGTTAATATCTTATGAAGCATATTATTAACAAGCTAGAGATGAGAACTGTAAAATGTATTTTGTTGTCCCAATTAAGAACAATTTATTGTTGCTTAAATACTTAGTGTTTAGAGAAGTATCTCTTCTTACAAAAGTAAGTGGGAGCATCTAAAAATCTTGAAGATATTCAAGAACAAAATACATAACCTTTTGAATTCACTTGCTGATGTCATACTAAGGTTAAGCATGAAAATGTCAAACCAAAGTATAATGTAACTCTCATTCATAAATCCGTAAGGATGCCTCATCAATGGAGTGATATTTTAATATCAATGCTGAGGAATATAAGTTAAAGGGTCATAATAAACCTGCTAACTAATAAGATGAATTATCACATCTTGGATCTGATAAATATCTTAGAACTATGAATGATAAGATGCAGTCCTTAAAAGACAATCAATGTTTTGAGATTGATTGATCTTTCACCAAACAGTAAAATGTGAGGTGAGAATGAGTTTCTTTTGAAGAAAGGCTCATAAGGACAAGATTGTATACATATTAATGCCTGACTGAAGACAAGAGTTTTTAATCTTACTCAAGCAATTGACTATGATTAAATATTTCTTTTCTACACGCATTAATTATATAAAGATAACTAATTGTCATACATGTTTTCTTGAATCTGAAACATGAAAAATTAAGATTCATAACTCTTTCCTTAATGATTACCTTTGCGAGGACGGTGCGTAATCAAGAGGGTTATGAGTCTATATTTGGAAAAGGCAATTAAGTTTTATAACTCTTTCCTTTATGATTACTTTTGCGAGGACGGTGTGTAATCAAAAAGGGTTATGAGTATATATAATCTTTATAAAGTATACAAGATAATAGAATCTAAGTGTGGATTAGATCATGCATCTAGGAGCTGAGATCTTAAGTTTAATCACAATATGATTTTTGATTAAATTAAGATGACTCCTGAGCACACCTGGCATCAAGTGGGAGCACTACGTTTTTCCTTAAAATTCATATGTTGTGTAACATATTGAAAGTATCATTCTATCTAAGCTAGATGTTAATCCTTGAGATTGGAATGAAACTTCACTTGGAAATTTAGGAAATAAAACAAACGACTTTGGAATAAATGTTTAATGACATAAACATATGCGGAAATTTAGTCCAACACAATGCAATACATCATTAAAGCAAGTATTAAATGATATATTTCACTTGAGATAATTTAATACATGGATAGAAACCTTGTGTTTTTAACGAAGGATTCATCATGTATATCTTATATTGTGTATGAGACTGGTTTTTACTTTTACACAAGAGCAAAATGAGCTAACAACAACAGTATCTAATTAAGAGTGTTTAGATTACTGATAGCAATAGTATCTAACTGAGAGTGATTTAGGTGACTGTTAAAATAAATGTTTACGAATTATAAGGCACAATGTTGTTTGTGTACACATGATGCTAGAGAATAATCAATTCTAATTGGAATAGGATTTCATCATTTATGATAAATCTGCTAACTATATATGCTCAGCTAAGAGCATAGTTGCAATACACATTAAAGAATGAGAATACTTTACATTTTAAGTAACTGTAAAGATGACTGTCCGAGATAAGTATGTCGTTGAATTCAAATACCTCATAAAAGGTACTGTCACGTTTCCATATTATGAATCTTGCAATAGTATGCAAATATACATACGACACTCATCATAGCGTTCAAATCCTTCACAATTTGTGAATTTGAAATAAGTATTCGAAAAGTTTACTCAAATAACTATTTAGTTGTCTTGTAAAGAAATAGTTAAGAATGTTGGAAACATTGGACTTCAACTTGTAATTAGTTTCATGCATATCTGTTTTAGTGTTTGGATAATTGGGATTGTAAGACAATTTTTACTTTTTGATGAATGAAGATACGTGGTATTTGTTATTCATACATATAATAATTGTTATCCTATATTTGCATGTTTATCCTTGAGTGATTAAATCATTCTAAATATGTCTATTGTCGGTTAACAGTATGGGAATACTGTTACAAAAGACAAATGTGAGTGTTGGTTATATTTGTTGAATATATGGATGGTTCCCACAAAACTCATATGTTATTCACAAAAGATGCATATTGGACACCCCAACCTTCGAATATTTACTTTTGGATCCTTTGTCATGAGTAAAATATTGGAAAATAGTTAGTTAAGTCATCCTTAGACTTGAGAATACAAACAAGTTCTGGTATGTGTGGATATATCTTTTTAATTCTAAGTCAAACGCTAACCTGAAAATGGTAGTTATAAAGGCTATTATTGGAAGTGATGTGAAACAGCATTCACAACACTTGTATTCAACAAAGAATTTATTCCTCCACTTGATGTGCAGTATGATACCTTTGGCGCCTCTCCAGAATTAATCAGATAATTGTGTGGCCGCACCCAAAGGGTAATGCAAGATGATTCTTGATTACATTTGGTAAATCTGTATTAAGTTCTATAACGAGAATATAAATGGTTAATATAACAACCTGAAATTTTCACCAATGTAATATCTCTCTGTTATATAATATATCACTTTTTCACAGGGAAATGTTTGCTTTAATCTCTTATTATGCAACGTAACTTGCATAACTAAAGTTAACGAGCTCACGCAACCTACCCATGGCAATCCTATCTTCATATATGTCAAGCAAACATCATAATATGTCAAGTCAATATCATAATATCATTTTTACAAAGTACATTACTTATATAATGTACCATTTGCAACGTTATATCAAAACAGGCTTTAAACCATTATCGTATACCTCTAAACCCTAATTTCATGAAAGGTTAATATCTAAAGTGAATGTACAAGTAATATAACATCTCATTTGAAATATAAACTCCCTCCAAGTCAAAGTATAAGTCTTTAAAAGCACAGTGTACAAGTCATTAAGCATGACATCCAAAATAGCCGTTTTACCTCCATTTTCATTCTAGTTTCTTCACCACCACTTTTGTACAAGCTACTACACTCAATATACAATGTATAAACCCTAATTATTCTACTCATAAGCTCTCACACATATTTTTACACTCAAAACCCTAATTCAAAACCCTAAACCCTAAAACCGAGCTAGTTTCTAAACCATGACCCGTTTCTTTGTTTTTATCCATTGTAAACCTAAACCAATACTCAAATAAGTTGTAATAACATAAATTACAACATTACAAATCACATTCCATCATCATTTCACCATTTTAACAACAATGTACAAGAATTAAATCTAGAAAACCCTAATTGAACCCTAATTTGAACTTTTGACCCGTTTACTCATTTTCACCCATTTTAAACTCGAACCACCAATCAAAACTTGTTAATAACTCTTAATACAAGTCTTGTAATTATTAATCCATCGTTATTAAACAAGTATACATGAAATGCAAGCTTAAAAACCCTAATGAGCCCTAATTGAACCCGCATACACCTTTTTCTCATTTTGACCCATTTTAAAGTTCCATATTGAAAAAAAAACACCTCAATGACTAAGCACACTCACCCCTAACCAGCTTACAAGCACCTCCTTTCATTCCTTAGCCACCAAGTTGGCCACATGGCCTCTCTTTTCTTCTTTCTTACCCGCGGCACCACAAGGAGTCAAACAACACTTCAATCTAGTCTCTAGCCTTAGAAACTCATCATGTATCCTTCCCACATCATCCTCTAGCTGGTACATATGTTCTAACCTTGAGCTCTAAGTCTCCTTAGCCACCAAGGTACTATTCGACTATAAATAGGGCTCATACCCCTTCATTCTAACTCATCCCCCACTTCTTCTTTCTATAACCCATAATAGCAGCAAATCTCTGCTCAAGAAGGTCCTAAAAAGTCTCAAGATCAGAAGTAAAGCAAAGAAATCAAGAAACAAAGCCCCGGAGTCGTTATTCTAGACGTACGAAGCTAAAAGTCCCGATTTCGACCCGTTTCCAAGCTATAAGCTCAAAACCAGGTTCCATAAGCTTACAATCTGTTTTCATACCCTTATAATGTTCATATGATCATGCTTAAACTCTTGTTAAAAGCTTTGAACTCAAAAACATATGTATTTTACCTTTTTGATCCAAACCGAGCTCATGAAACCCTAATTTCATGTTTTTACTTAATCTATAAGCTAAACTTGTAAACTGTTGTTATAATATATTCTAATAAGCTTATCCAACATTATAATAAGTACTTTATTAAGTTTTGAAAGAGTTTGAGCTGAAAACCCGCGCGTTTTCATTTTGAAACCCTAATTTGACCCGTTTCGATTTCTAGCTTAACGAATTGTTATTTTGAACTTTTGTTATGTTAAATCTTCATATTTTAGCTTATTTAATAAGCTATAACCTGTAAATTACTTTTCATATTTGAAAAATATCATTATTATGGATTTTAGACTAAAAACGATACATTTTTCATGCAAGGGGTATATATCGTAACTTTCTAAAACTTATAACTAAAAGGACTAAAAATGTCATTTTATCAAATTTATAACTATAAGGGTCTATTATGTCACTTTTCAAAGTTCAAGGTTTACATTGTACATCTTTTAAACTAGAAGGACCAAACTTGTAAAAGTGCATACTCCAAGGGTATATTTTGCCATTTTTCATTCTTAAGGGTCTAAAATGTAACAATTTAAAAAAGTATAAAAATATGTTCAAAACATTATAATACATAACTTTAATTAACGCTTGGCGTGCTTATCGTTTCCAGTTATCAAGCAAAACGCTTAAAACCAATTATATCGTACCACAATACTAGGGAGCTTCATATTAAGGGGTTTCATTTTGGTATTACGTTCTGACTAAGTTGTTGGATTTACGATTTAAAGTGCCCTAGCTCCTCAAACGTTTACTGAATGACTTCTGAATTATGATGGCCCAAACTGTGATACAATAATTCCAAATCTCCAATCAAACTCATAACAATATTAAACTCTTAGAACCAAAGTTCTAGAGTACAATCTTCCTAAGACTTGACATATTTACTCAGGTTGCGTGACGTGGCTGTTTACTATTATTTTGCTATATCAACCTTCCCTGTTAAGATTGTGATAAGGTCATCAGCTTTCATTGTGGAATATTTATTACAACTACCTATCAGGTGAGTTCGTAGCCTCACTTTTAAATCTCTTGAATGTTTTCATAAACCCATGAGGGGGATACATGTTATAAACTATGAATACAAGTGTTTTCTAAATATATGCTATCATATTACTACTTGTGATCTAAGTCACTTTATGCCAAAAAGTCTCCTCATTATCAAAGGACCATTAAATCACTTACAGTTGAAACCTTGCGGGTGTTGTTTGTAATATGAAAAAAAATGTTATTAGGGGAATATTGTGAATAGATCTATCGGGATATGACAAATCCAGTTTGTGTTAGCCGATAGGTAACAAACGCACTAATTGTAATCGAGTGAACGCGAATATTGTGGATAGATCTATCAGGATTGACGAATCCCGTTTGTGTTAGCCGGATAGGTAACCAAACGCACTATATTTGAATCTCATAGGTATATGGCAATTACCTACACCGGGGGCCATTATCTTTATGTATATATATCACATTAATTTGGGTATATATATACACCAGTCAGTTTGTGTGCCATGAGCTTAGATACAATAATGAACACTATTAATACTATTTTCTATAATAATTATGCTCGTACAATTATTACACTATGACTTGTATTCAACTATTACATTTCAAACTTATGAATTTCACTCACCCTTTGTGTTGACCCTTTTATGCATGTTTATCCCAGGTAATTGAGCAACTTATGGCATGGAGTGGCATGGACTTGAAGATGGCTAAAACTTGTTATCATTCACATTTTATGTTTCTAGATTTTGGGACCTGCCTTTGTAAAACTCTGATTTTAATGAATGATAATGTATCTTTTAAAAACGTCCCTTTTGAGTCGTTTTCTATGATTGTGACTGTTGTACTATGAAATAATACCCCAGATTAGCTTCCGCTGCTATATTGTAAAAATGAGGGTGTTACAGTTAAACTATATGAAATGAGTTAGGATCCATATCCATGGTTTAACGATATTTGAACAAAGGGATGATTATAGCAAAAGATACATAACCATGCTACTGAGAATGTTTTTGAAACTTGATCTCAGACATTTCTAGTTTAAAAAACGAATGTGAGTGTTGCTAGACGTTTCCGTCATTAGTATATGGGTGGTTTTGGAATGTGGTAGTTGGATTAGCTAATCTGATTTTCGGTCCAGAAGCATTGGGTGGTTTTGGGGCTTTGAATTCAGTAGATTTGATATACAAAGGTTGTATTGGGTTATACGTGAGTTTGGACTAGCATCTGGGCGCGCTCGTTGGACGTGTTTGTGTGAGCACTCGTAGAGATGACATCTTAGTCACTTTGTTTCATTACATTTGTTGTTGACTTCAAGGTTAGTTTTTTATGTTTACCTTTTGTTTATTTATTGTGTGTTAATCATATGCATCTTACTTGATACATATCCGCTGCGTACTCGTGGTTGTTAATGGTTAATAGTTATTTAAATTCTAACAATATGTATGTCTAATCTTACATGTTAGTATTTCGTGTGTGACAATGAGAGTTATTTTTTTTATAAATCAATAAATTATTAATATGTTAATTTAGATACAAGTTTAGTTATGCTTATAAACATCTTAAATTCTCAATCGTTGATAAAATGCTTTTGTAAAGCGATACAAAGTTACACCTGTTTGCACATATGTGTAGTATAATTTATGATTATGACCTCAACATATATAAATATTTACAGAATAAATATGAAAAATTAGTGTTTCTCTCCATAGGACCACCCTAACTGGCTTTGCTCAAATCAACCAATCCCAGCTCATACTCCATGTTACATAATCATGAAACAGTTGTTATGATAACAGGATAAAGCTATAAAACAAGATAGTGGAGAAAAATGACATTCCTACCCCTTTCTTTCCAACCTCAAAAGCAACACTTTTTCAATCATTAACCAAAAAGCCAAACAAATGAACAACACAAACCAAAGTATTTTCCATTAATTGTTGTCGAACAAAAATAAAATACAAGTTCCAGCCACAAACGTCCAATGTCACAATAAATGACCCTACACATAACCCATTTGAGCAGTAAAAAAGCCTACATTAAAATGTCACATTTTCTTTCTTTCAGTTGCATACTTTTTACAACAACAGCCCAAAATCCAAAAAAATATATTCAAACACCCTAAAACCAAACCAAAATTCACCATTCAAAAAATTATAGTAAAAATAAAAAAGACTAATGACACAATTAAGGAACACAGTTTTACACTTATGTCAATAGCAACCATTGAAACAAAGTGCAAAACTATGTTACGATTTTGTGTAGTTATACGAATAAATTCTTGTCATCACCTCCCATCCGTCGACGAAAATGACTCCGCGAATCCATATGGACGAGTTGGTATGCTCGTTTGCGTGTTATCCAAACTTGGAAGAAACGAGGACGACGAAGCATCCATTGTATGGCTTCCACCTTCGAAATCTTGCCATTTCTTAAGAGCTTGTGGGAGTGATAAATCAAGATCAATGCCATAAATGTCATCAGAACTTTCAACCGAAGGTTTCCACATTTCGACCAAAGAAGACAAAACATTTACCGCGTGGCACATGTCCGGTCTTTGGTAAGGCTCTCGTGCACAACAATGACCCGCAAGCTCAGCTGCTTTGCTGATGCTGGCTAGGTTTTCTTCGGTTTGGTCTAGAGTTTGATCTATTGATTTGCGGAAAGTGTCTTTATTGAGGTGGATTCTTCTGAACCATGTTACGAGATGCATGCTTTCCTCTGGCTGGCTCTCGTCAAGAGCTTTTCTGCCCGTGATCAGTTCCATTAGTATCACTCCAAAACTGAATACGTCGACTTTTGTTGTCACACGTCCGGTAACTGTGAATTGTCGTCATATGACAACAAATTAGGGTCCAGAAAAGAAGATTTCATCAAAATAAAAATAAGCAGATACGTACAAAATTTATAAGAAATACTTACTTGCATATTCTGGGGCTAGATAACCGAAAGTCCCAGCAATTCTTGTTTCTACGGACCCTTTACCTTCAGGAGCAAGACGAACAAGGCCAAAATCACCAACTTTAGCCCGCATGTCGTCACCTAGAAGAATATTAGAAGGTTTCAAGTCTCTGTGAATAAAACTTTGATGTGCTAAACCATGAAGATACTCTACACCCCGAGCCACATCCAATGCAATGGCTAACCGCCGTGACCAGTCCAATGGACTCAGACCTTCTTCGGGCCAATTAAATAGATGTTGGCTTAACGTGCCTTGAGGCATATACTCATACACAAGAAGCTTCTCGTTCCCATCAAGACAATACCCAAGAAGCGCCACAAGGTTCCTATGTCGAACTTTGGTTAAAACCGCGATTTCTGATGTGAATTCGGTTAACCCTTTTCCAGTTATCACACCACATTCCATTCGCTTAACCGCGATTTTGGTCCCATCATGTAATTCACCTTTGTAGACGGTTCCAAACCCTCCTTGCCCTAATATGTTTTCTTGTGCGAAATTATTAGTGACAGTTTTCAGTACTTGGATTGAAATGACCATATTTCCGGCTTCCACCATTTGAATGTCATTTCCATCTGTTGTTGGGACCGTGTGGGTTTCGCTGTATGCACCAACGCTGACACTCGAACCGGCTACTGTGATCTTTACACTGTCATTATCGGATCCCGAGTTACGGGGGTGAATCACGATGGCGTGTGGGCTTTGTACTTGACTTAGCTTCTTCTGCTTCTTTTTATAAAGACAAAATGCCAACACACCAATAAAAAACATGACTAAAATCCCACCAATAATCGAAAACAGCACAACCCCAATCCAATTTCTCGACTTCTTTTTACCATTTAACATAACCCCATTTGAATTTGGCGAACCCGATCCATTTCCTGAACTCGGTTCACTAACATTACTACTCCTTTCCTTCCCAATATCCGGATTTCCATTCGTGTTCACCTTCAAATTACTCCTAAAAGCCGGTACCTTACCATAAAGATCATTATTTTCAAGATCCAACTCAGTAAGAGCAGGAAGAGTAGTAAGCTCTTGCGGAATCACACCCGTAAGATTATTATTCGCAAGCACAAGTCTTTGAAGCGATTTCAAAGACGCAAAGGCAGGGGAAATAGTACCCGTAAGCCCCATTTTCTGAAAATTAATAATACTAATATTCCCATTGATACAAGTAACCCCAAACCAATTCGCGCAAGGATCATTCCCTTTCCAGTTATTAGCAAACTTAGGCGAATAATCCATAGCTTTAGCAATATCTAACAACACATTAACTCTCGGATCACACACACCCGGGCTAGGCAAACAAAAGTCATTAGTATCTTTTGCCATATCAACCAAAACCGAATCCTTAAACTTAGGCATAGGTCCTTGTAACATATTATTCGTCAAATTAACCGACTTCAAAGAATCAAGCCCCATCAAAGACATAGGAACAACACCAGTCAATGCATTATCCCTAACACTCAACACTTCCAACTCCGTCAAACCCGATAAGTCTGGTATTTGGCCCGAAAACAAATTCGAATGCAACCACACTTCTTTCAAATTTGTCATATTTTGCAACACATTAATCTTACCACTAAGCTTATTACCATTAACCCAAAAAGACTCGACTTGCGACCCTGCTAAACTCATAGGCAACTCACCATTCATATCATTTATAGCTAGATGCAAGTTAACCAACCCAGGAAAATTATCCGGGCCAAAAAAACCCGGAACTTGACCCGTGATATTAGCATTACATGCACTAAAATTTTGCAAAGTAGAAGCATTTTTCAAGCTTTCAGGAATGACCCATTTAGCAAAAGGGTTATTATCTATTTCTAATGCTTGTAAAGATGTCATACCATCAAAGAGATCACTTGGTATAAAGCTAAACATATTGTTACTCAGCATTAAAACCTGTAACAAATTTAGCCCATTTAGGGTTGGTAATGGGCCTGAGATATTGTTCCACTGGAGTTCTAAACGTTCAAGCTGAGTTAATGATGATAAAGATGATGGTAATGTACCTTGAAGGCTTTTGTGCCCGATTTGTATACGGGTTACCCGTTTTTCATCTGAGCAAACTATATTTTCCCATTTGCATGGGTCAGGATCAGACCATTTGAGTGTTTGTGGGTTGTTAAGTGCTTTTTTTAAGGTTTGCATGACATCAAGATCTGTTTGTGAGTGTGCATGGAACATTAAAAGTGTTGTAATGAGGATTAAGACATAGGGTTTCATTTTTTGAGAGTGTGTTTTTAGGTGTTTATGTGTGTGTGTTTTGGAGTTGGTTTTTGGGAATTTGAAGATGGTTGTACTTCATGGGAGAAGTGAGAGAAAGAGAGATTGGTTGTGTTTTGTGTGTATGTCTAGATTTGGGTAATATTTATTTGGTCCCTCAAGTTTTAAGAATATTTCAGGCCTATGAAAGATTTGATTTTGATTATAAAATATGTTATAGTTTTACGTAGGGTAAAGGCTATAGAATACTAACGTACTTTTCAAAATTTACCTTAATGAACAACTTACTTTTTTATTATCGATATCATAAACTTACATTCAAATTTTGTTTCAACTTGAACAAAACGTTTGTACCGTTAGTTATTATGTGACAACGTTAGTCCATTTAGCTAACGACCGCTTGCATCGTTAGTCCTTATGTTCTTCCTCTTTGAATGTGTATAAAAAAATTTTCAATTTTTTTTAAAAAAATATATATAAAAAATTTCGAAAAAACGTGTGAAAAATTACGAAAAAGAATTCGAAACATAAATTTTTTTCGAAACTTCTTTTTTTTCGAATACAAAAAAAAATTTGAATTTTTTTTATAAAAATGTATATAAAAATTTTTGAAAAAATGTGTGAAAATTTTCGAAAATTTTTTATGTGTACAAATTTTTTCGAATTTTTTTATAAAAATGTATATAAAAATTTTCGAAAAAAAATTCGAAACATAAAATAATTTCGATATTTTTTTTTCGAAACTTCTTTTTTTTCGAAAAATTTTTATGTGTATAAAAGTTTTTTCGAATTTTTTTTTATAAATATATATATATATATTTTCGAGAAAATGTGTGAAAATTTTCGAAAAAAAATTCGAAACATAAATTTTTTTGAAATTTCTTTTTTTTCGTAAATTTTTTATGTGTAAAAAAAATTTCAAATTTTTTTTATAAAAATTCGAAACATAAAAAATATTCGAAAAAAGAAGTTTCGATAAAAAATTTGGAATTTTTTTTTTCAAAAAAAATGGTTCAAAAGAAAAAAATTTCGAAAAAAAATATATATGAAAACGACAGGGACGATTTTTGCAACTTTCTCAAACGATCGTTACCTAAATGGAATAACGTTGCCACATAATAACTAACAGTACAAACGTTTTGTTCAAGTTGAAATAAAATTTAAATGTAAGTTGGTGGTATCGATAATAAAAAAATAAGTTGTTCATTACGTTAGTATTCTATAGCTTTTACCCTTTTACGTAGTATAGTTGTTTTTAGGAGTACGATATGTTACATCATGAGTTCGTTATATCGAAGTTATAATAGTCATATAACTTTGTCTAAGAGCATCTCCAATGAGGTGGTTTTTAAAAAGCTTTTTACTATTTAGAAAAGCTTTTAGTATGCTTTTTAGCATTGGAGCAATGACTTGATTAACCACTTTTTAGTAATGACTTGTGCAGTTACAAGCGTTTGACAACAAAATGGAAAGCTATTGCATGAAATGAACAAATATATAATTAAAAACTCATTCATTAAATGCTATCAAGTACAAAAAGTAAATGCAAAAAGCTATTGAAAGTATTTGCCATTGGAGATGCTCTAATTGTATGAAATGGATTCATCCCTTTGAATTAAACGAGGTTTTTAACTCGCGTAGAGCGCGGGGTTTTACGTCTCCGCTACAGAACGCGGAGTTTACGTTAATTTATGCTAGACGAATTGTTCGTTAAAGACGGTTGTTTCAACATTTTTCAAAAATATATACATTAAACTTCAACTTATTTTTTAAAATCGTACGTATGTCAGAAGCATTGTAATATTGGTCTCGTTTTGTTTGCAATTCAAAGATCTTTCCAGTAACATATTTTTTTACGAATGAATCGATAGATATATATTTAATATTTGATTATTAAAGTTTTTTGGGGATAAGTAAAAATTCAATGTCATTTAGTAACTTTTCGCATAGTTTGAAGGTGCGTTTTGTAACTTTTTTTTCAACCTAGATAGTTGTGAAGAGTTTATTTTTAATATTAAAACTTCAAAGTTACACGTTTACCTAAGCGTACTTGTAAATGTTATTCTCTCCGCCCCATATTAAGTGTTCAGTTTGACTTTTTGATGTCTTTTTTCATCAACTTTGACCGTAAATAATTGTATTTGTGTTATATAATACTTGATGAAAATTATACCAATGAATAATACATTCAAAACTCTACTAATTCATATATTTTGCATCAAGTGTCATATATTATAAAAAGAAATAATTAAAGTTAAAGATGAAGAAAAAAAACTTGAAAATGTCAAATTGAACACTTAATGTGAGACGGGGGGTAGTAATATATATTAATAAGTGAGACTTGATTAACTTAAGATTACTCACAAAAGATCCAGACGACCACCATCTTTTCTGTCACATCATATTTTTCTCTTATGTGATTGACATCACATGCGATCAACTTGGTGCAATAAATAAACTGATAATTATTTTTTTTCAATTTTTTTAACAATAAAATCAAATTTTCATTAATAATAAAATACATTACATAATAATTCAAATAAAATAAAAACATTAAAATAAGACTTATAAACTTAAACTAATAATCTAAATTATAAGCTTCTTTGATTTGTTGTTTTATCTCCATTAGCTTAATTTGTTGAAGTTGAGGCAAAGTCTCGTTGATTCTTGAATTATATAAGAAAAAGTCTTTGTCCCTTTTCTTTTTTCAGAGTAATTCAAACGTTCTCAGATTCCATTTATCGGCTACCAATGTAACAAGACCTCCTCCGGCAACAGCTGAAGATTCAGAACGAGAGGAGGAGGATGTCGCTTTCTTCTTCTTAGCTTGGTCCCGACCAATTGGTCGCACTTCCCGAACCTCTTCCTCAGAATCATCCACTTCTTCGTTCAAATTCAAACCACCATGCGCTGAGTCTGATGTGTCGTGTGAGGTGGTTCCGTAAGTCTTGGATTTTTGCTACCTTTTGTTGTTGCTTGTAAAATAATGGCATCTCAACATCTTTCCAAGAAGGCTGATCCTTCAAAATTCTCCAACACTCGGTCAATGTGAAATCCATCTTGTATTGCACCTCATATTCTTGCAATGCTTTTTGGTACACAATTAGGTCACATGACCCACTCTCGTGCCTTTGTTTTACATTATCGTAAACGACAAAAAAATTTCCAATTCTTGGATGAATCCTATTTTTCCATTTGGTGTTGATGGCATCGTATCCTCAGATCTTTTCCCCCATTTCATTCTCAAAGTAAGCCTTGTAACCTCCTCTCAAAACCACCTAGTCTTCATTGCATTTCCTTTGATGTTGTTATCCGACACGTCAACCCACGCTTTACACAACGCGACATCTTCTGCTGTTGTCCATGGTTTTGACGCTTCCTTGTTTATAGTCGTCTTGGCTTTTTGACGTCATTTTGTGACCTCCTTAGCTTTGACGGGTGTCACATTTTCGACAAGAGATTTGTCTTCAAAGGGATCGATGGACCGCCCATACCCGAACCGTGACCCATTGAATAATCTTGACTCGTATAATAATCTTGAGTACCGCCTGAACCTTGACCCATATAATATTCTTGAGTGCCGAACAAATTCTCCATATCCATATCAAGATTAATACGGTTAAGCGGAGAATACCCTTTATTTGGTTGCGGAGACGGATATAGTAAATTGAAAGATGGGCGATACATTTGATTTTGTTGTTGTTGGTAAAAAAAACTTGTTGGTTGTTGTACAGAGGATTGAATGGATGATTTTGATAATAAAGTTGTTTTTGTGGTTGTTGTGTATATTAAAGTTGTGGGTCGAAGGTGAATAGGTGGTGTGACACCGGGAAACTAAAAATTTAGATCCGATGTTAAGTGTGGAATGTTTTGTTGGCATCGAGATTTTAAGGTTTTAGTTTTGAGAGTTTTGTTAGTCATTATATATAAATATGATAAGTAAATAGAAAATTGGTTTAAATTTGTGTCTAAAACGGTGAAACGAATGAGGTATTTATATGGTTAAAAAGGATTAAATTTTAAAAATAAAAAGTTTTTTCATTTGTAAATAAACCAACGGTCAATTAGCCGTTGTTTTTGTTTTTTAATGTGCCGACTTATATCTCCAAAAAACTTAAAACGCGGCATGTCCGAGGGAGGGGGATTGTGCAATAGCCAAGGCGTGTCGGGATGTTCACGACCGACTTTATTGCACCCAGCCTAAGAGCACGTGGAGTGGAGTAAAACCTTTTTTCGGATAACTATACCTTAGATCGCTGGGTACAGTCTCGTGTCATTGCTTCAAGCCATGGGAAAAGTGGTGTCACCTCAACACTTTTTTCCCCTGGCACCAAAAACTCCCTCCCTGGTTAGCACCACAAAAAGTGATGTCATTGGTCCACACATACAACACAAAATACAACATAAAGGTTGGCAATTGGGATGTTATTTACCAGCCAAGGGTGTATGGCACGAGCTCCGATATGGTTGGCGTGAGAAAAAGTTATGTTGATGCAATGACTTGAAGCCATCAGCCCAGTGTACCCCGCCCTCTTAATGTGTGTCCATTGAATATATGTTAACAAAGAATGTTTAATGATATGATTATGAAATGAAAATGGTATACGAGACATTAGCATCACTAGTACTACTCATAGCTCTTACAGTAAAAATCTTCTATAAAATATCTGGTTTTGCATAATAAGACAACTACATGTTCTTCATATCCACATTTCACATATTTGAATTATAGCCGATTATAGAAACTGACGACAGAGGTACCCGAAAGGATCACCGGATGACATTTCTGAAAGGTTCTCCGGTAAGGCTTCCGAAAGATATGCCGGAACAACACACAGGCTACTTGTTCTCCTGAATTCACGGGATTGTGTCCCTAGGATCTCGTCTGACACCTGACAAGAGTACTAGGTATAGCTCAAAACTTCATGCTCTGTGGTACGAGCACAGTGCAAGAACAGTGTCCCGACACTGTTCCTCAAACGTGTATAAATACCTTTCATTTACACACTTACCAGGGATCAATTTCACTCTCCACTACATTTTACTTATACTTAACTATCGGAATATTCCGTTTCTCATTCTTACGCTAGAGCTTGGCATTGGGATAACCCCAAGACGAGGCTAACGCGTTTGTCTCATATATTTCAGGAACCAGAAGGGCTCTAGCTCTACCGGAACCAGAGTACTCTCTAAGGTGTGAAGATTTACTTCAACAAATTAGAGCCATCCGTGGGACACTTAGTCAATCTACCAGATCACTATAATGATGGGTGGACTGCTCAGAGGAACCCCCAAAGACAACATTGGGCCAACACCTGCCGGTATCATCGGGTCCACTTCGGGGGGGCGTCTCGAAGTTAATGTTGAAACCCCTATACGGAGACCACTCCGTCTGCTAGGGAACAGATTGAGGGGAACCTCTCGGACCTCAGGTCACTATTGAAAGAACATAATGGAAGGGGAAGTGTATCTCCGATACACCTAAGCTTCGATGATGTGGAGGACCGAACGAGGGTGCGGACGGTGGTAACGGGAAAAGAAATAGGGGACGCTGATCTGAAGAAGCCATTCAAGGAGGCAGTAAAAACCACTTTAACTCAAAGGATAATAGAGTTTGCCGACCCAGAATTCAAAATGTCGGCAAACATCAAATTGTATGATGGGACGACCGATCCAGAGGACCATCTCAGTCGGTTCTCTTCTGCAGCAAACTCGAAAGAATGGCCCATGCCGGTTTGGTGTCGTATGTTCCAACAAACCCTGGATGGGAGTGCGAGGGGATGGTTCGAGAACCTCTCGCGAGGAAGCATCGACGGATGGGTGGAACTCAAGCAGCAGTTCACAACCAGATTTTCAACAAGAAGAGCATGCTTCAAAGATCCAACGAAAATAACCAAGATTGTGAGGAAGGCCAACAAAACCCTCGTGGCTTTCAAGGAAAGATGAATCGTATAAACAGGCTTTATCACGGGTGTCCCGTAGGTCATGAAGATATCATCGTTCATGGACGCTCACAAATGCCCAGAACTGGCTAAACGATACTCCGACAAAGTGCCGAAGACAGTGAACGAGATGATGGCTGGACGACTTTGTAAGGTCGGAAGAAGCCTTCGCTAGCACGGAACTGCCCAAAGGGGAAGCGTCAAAGGAATCTGAAAAATCTGCAGGACCGGTCAACAGAAGGGAAGAGGAGGCTACGGAGCTGATAGACGAAGAAATGAAGGGAAAAGCCCGTTTAACAACAGGGACGGGTTGGTACCGTATCGTACTCAAACCCCATATCAAGCACCTAGGGACCAAGGGTTTCATCATCCTAGGTTCAACCTCGGCTCACTCACCAAATTACCAAAGGAAATACTAGCCTTAGAACCACAGCTGAACCTGCAGCTACCAAGGCCGATGCAGCTCCTACCCAAGAAGGAAAATCAAGACAAATACTGTGACTATCATGGAGAGAAAGGACCTTATACCAACGACTACTTTCAGCTGAGAAGGCAGCTAGAAATGGCTTTAGAGTCAGGAAAGCTCAACCACCTAATCAAGGATGTTAGACAAAGGGGCCGAGGGAGTGCAAAAGGAAGCGACGCAGGAAAGGACAAAGTCATAAACATGATAAGGTTATGGCCGAACGATAGGAAGAGAAAGTTACTCTAAAGGGACGTGAGTTGGATGAAAGCACCAATCGTGTTTCCTCCTTTGTCAATGGAAGACGCCTCAGACAAACCACTCATCATAGAAGCGGTCATGGAAGGATACTTGGTTCGCAAGGTATACGTCGATCAAGGAGAATCGGTGGAAGTGATGTTCGAACATTGTTTCGAGAACTTGAGTCCCACTATAAGGTCGCGTTTAAGGGGCACCCAGATGGATTTGGTAGGTTTCGCAGGAGGCGTGGTAAAACCATTGGGGAAAATTGAGTTGGAAGTGGTCTTCGGTGACAAAGGTTTGTTTAGAACGGTGATGATTAACTTCACCGTTGTACGGGTACCTTCACCTTATAATGTCATATTTGGAAGGATGGGCTTAAGATCCCTCTGAGCGGTTTCCTCGACAATACACTCCATGGTAAAGTTCCCTACCCCAAGAGGGATCGCGACCTTGGTCACTCGGTCAACCATCATTTTCGAGTGTTAGAGGTTAGAAAGGAAGCAAATGGTCAAACAGGAGGTCAATCAGAATATCAACCAAGAGAAGGAAGTCCCGGAAAGAGTGGATTTAACAGAACAGATATTGGTCAACCCATCATACCCGGGTCAGCTGGTAACAATAAGGGGAAACCTGTTGGAACAATGTAAGAACCAGCTCGGGATGTTGCTAAAGAGAAGTATAGATGTTTTCGCATGGGAACCGGCTGATATGACGGGGATACCAAGAATAATCATAGAACACTCCCTGAATGTTAATCCCTCGGTATAACCCTTCGCATAAAAAGAAGGGTTATGGCATCCGACAGAACCCAGGTCGTAAGCAAGGAAGTGGAAGAATGGGTGAGCGCAGGAATAGTTCGTCCGGTGAGATACCCTACATGGATATCAAACCCGGTGCTCTTGAGGAAAAGCGATGGAAGTTGGAGGATGTGCATAGACTTCAAAAATATCAACTCGTCATGCCCAAAAGACTACTACCCTCTACCGGACATTGAAGAAAAAATAGAGTCTGTGGTAGGTTTCTGATACAAATGCTTTCTAGATGCGTATAAGGGATACCATCAGGTGCAGATGGCGCAGGACGACAAAAAAAAACTGCGTTCTACATGGACCAAGGCACGTACTGCTACATGAAGATTCCATTTAGACTTAAGAATGCTGAGGCTACCTATCAAAGGCTAGTGAATATAGCTTTCCAATCCCCAGATCGGGAGGAACCTAAAGGCATATGTGGATGACATGGTCATCAAAAGCAATGACGAGAAAGTCTCGATCGAAGACATCACCAAGTCATTCGACAACCTCCGGAGGATCAACATGAAGTTGAACCCCAAAAAATCTTCATTTGGAGTGGAAGAAGGAAAATTTATGGGGTATATGGTCACCTCCGAAGGAATATGGGCTAACTTAAAGAAAACCAAGGCAATCGCTGATATGCAATCCCCTCGGACATCAAAAGAGATGCAGAGCCTAAGTGGAAAGCTGGCTGCATTAAAAAGATTCTTGTCCCGGTCTGCTAAAAAGTCATTACCTTTCTTCGAAACTCTAAAGAACATAACGAAGGAAAACAAGGACGAATACCGTTAGACTGAAAGCGCGGAAAAGGCGTTCCAAGAGATGAAAAAGGTCATAGAAGAGTTGTCGTTGCTAACCATCCCAGTAAAGGAGGAAACGCCATATGTATACGTGGCATTGGCAACGGAGGCCGTAAGTGCCGTATTGCTAGCCGAAAGAAAGAGGAAACAATGTCCGATACACTACGTGAGCAGGACGTTGAACGAAGCTGAGAGAAACTATGCCCCATTGGAAAAATTGGCCATGTCATTGTTGCACATGTCCAGGAGGTTACGAAGGTATTTTGAGGCTCATCTCATCAAAGTCATAACGGATCAGCCACTCAAACAGATATTAAACAAAGCTCAAGCGTTAGGGAAGCTTGCTAAATACTCAGTAGAGTTGGGAGCATATAACATTGCTTATGAGCCAAGAAACGCCATGAAAGGACATGTTTTGGTGGACTTCTTGTCAGAGGCACAAGTAGGAACCCCTACCGAGGAATTCTTTCGATTACCAGCTAAGTTGCCAAACAAAGATGATGTGGAGAGATGGACCCTCTTTACCAATGGTGCATCGAACAGTAAAGGGTCCCGAGCTGGTTTAGTTCTTATCAGTCATAGCGATGTAGAATTCACGTACGCTCTCCGATTGAACTTCGCCAGCACGAATAACGAGACAGAATACGAGGCCCTGCTCGCAGGGCTCCGCATGGCAAGAAAGATGAAGGTTCAAAACATAGACATAAAGGTGGACCCAAAGCTGGTGGCGAGTCAGATAAACGGAAACTACATGGCAAGCAACACCAGCATGATCAAATACCTTGCCACAACAAAAGAATGCATAGCCGAGTTCAAAACTTTCGCCATCCAAAACATACCCAGGAACTTAAACAAAAGGCCGACATTTTGAGTAAGATGGCTACCCACGCGTTTGACCACCTCACAAATAAAGTCTTGGAAGAAGTATTGGCTGAGCGATCAACCAACCGAAATGAGGTAGGGGCGATCATAGAAGAAGAAGACAACTAGATAACGCCTATCATACGTTGTCTGGCCGAAGGCGTGTGACCGGAAAACAAAGATGAAAAAAGATCACTTAGAATGAAAATCAATCAGTACGTCCTTGAAGAGGGTGTGCTCTTCAAAAAGGGGTACTTGGCGCCCATGTTAAGATGTGTAGGTCACTTACAGGCCAGCTACGTCATCAGGGAGATCCGCATGGGATCTTGTGGAATGCACATCGGAGCAAGGTCTGTGGTGGCGAAAGCTATAAGACAGGGATATTATTGGCCGACTATGCACAAGGACGTCAGGAACGTGACGCAAAAATGTGACTCGTGCCAGGTACATCGAGACGCCCTAAAACATTGATGACTTCACTCATAGCCTTATGGCCATTTTATCAATGAGGAATGGACATCCTTGGCCCTCTGCCTTAAGCTGCCGAAAAGTTGAAGTTTTTCATTGTAGCCATCGATTACTTCATAAAGTGGATCGAGGCGAAGCCACTGGCCAGAATTACCAGGAAAGATGTAAAGAAGTTTATGTGGGACAACATTGTGTGTCGGTTTGGTCTCCCCCGTGTTATAGTAACGGACAATGAAACTCAATTTATCAACGACCCTTTCAAAGGGTGGTGTGAGTCGCTAAACATAAAACAGATGAACACGGTTGTGGCCTATCCATAGGAAAATGGTTTGGTGGAAAGGGCTAATAAAATTTTGTTGGAAGGGATCAAGGCGAGGTTAGGAAGAGAGAGGGTGGGATGGGTCGACGAGCTACCCAATGTACTTTGGGCCCATTGTACCTCCTTGAAACAAAGAAACGGTGAAACTCCTTTCAGCTTCACGTACGGAAGTGAAGCCATGATACTGACAAAGATAGGAATGCCCACTCACCGAACCATGATGATTAGGGAAGATGAAAATGAGGACGAGTTGCGTCTCAACATGGATCTCCTTCAAGTAAGGAGAAAAGCAGCGCCCATTAAGAGAAGCCAAATACAAGACCAATATGGAGCAGTACTATAACCAAAAAGTAAGACCAATGTTGTTTAAGCTGGACGAATACGTGTTCCGAAGGAATAAAGCTAGCAGAGTAGAAGATCAAGGCAAGTTAGGTCCAAAGTGGGAAGGACCCTATAGGGTGACGGAAGCATACCAAAATGGTTCCTATAAGTTACAGACAATGAAAGGAAAGGAGGTGCCCCGGACTTGGCACGCCATCAACCTTAGGAAGTGCTACGTATATAAGCTATTGTGTTTAGAATCCCGATGACTCAACGAATGCTTAATGTAATGATGGTTGTTATTTTTAATAAAGATTCCCTCCTAAGTTAGGGAGAGGAATAATTTTCCTAAAAACACGAAAAGTAGATATAACTAATTTTGTGGTTCCGGTAGGGATTAGCTACCCCGAACCGACTCATGTAACCAATGTCTAAGCTATTTTTTTATCCCGGCAAGTGTTCTACACCCTAGATGAGTCCAAGTGACGCACATTACCCAGAACACAAGACGCTCTAAATGAGTCCAAGTGCCAATGGCTAAGTGACGCATGTTACCCGAAACGTAAGACGCTTCGGATGAGTCCAAGAGCCAATGACCAAGTGACACGCATTACCCAGAACGCAAGACGCTCCAGATGAGTCCAAGTGCCAATGGCCAAGTGACGCACGTTACCCGGAACGCAAGATGCTCCGAATGAGTCCAAGAGCCGATGGCCAAGCAACGCACCTTACCCAGAATGCAAGACGCTCCAGATGAGTCCAAGAGCCAATGGCCAAGCGACGTGTATTTTCGGGACAAAATTAAAAAATATAAACGGCAAGGATGTAAAGAAAAATAAACTAACAAACAAATCCATTACCATCGGCCAACACGAAGTTACAAAAAGAGCATAGGTATACGATGCGTTTATGTATAATCCACGGACTTCGCATAATTGGTTTAACTAATAACATGTACATTACATAACCACAACCGATGGGGGTAAACTCCTCGACAGACTACTGCGCATCCGTGGCATTGCCACTCAGAGTGGGCCCGGTACCTTCCGGCCACATATTGTGGAGATCCCCTAAAGGAAGCCGGAAGGACTCAACCAACTTCTCCACATATGGGTAACTCTTGTTAAAAAGAGAATCAAACTCAAACATAAAGGTAGTTTTGCATGTTGGATCGTAGTCAACGGCAGTGGCCAAGAATACCTCAGCCTCCTCCTCGGAACAAGCTGCCTACACACCCTCCGACCATCCAGCGGCAATAGCCAGATTGAAAACATCAGACAGACTCTTCTTGTACTCATCGCTGAATAGAAGCCTCTGAAAGACAGTGGGAAGTAGCTGACGAACATAGTTATGCCTAACAAGATCTGCATGGCTTAAGTCCACAGTCAAGCGCTCCAGATCACCTTTTAAAGTGCTAACAACACCTTCGGCTTCGATCAAAGAGGATGTTTTGGAATCAAGATTCGCTTCCAATTGTTTGATTCGCTCTTCTCTCTCTCGGTTTTTATCTAGAAGGTCATCCCTTTCCTTTTCCACCGCAACAAGCTTTTCAGTGAGGTCTGACTCCTTGCTGACACAGCCTAGGTACACTTACTGCAGCGCTTTGTGATCATCAGATAACTTGTTTCTGCTTCGAACAGTGTCCACCAGCTGATTTTGTGTCTCGGTCAACCTGTCAAAAACATCTTGGCAAGACCGATAAGACTCATACAGCTCTCTATAATCCTCATTCAATGCTTTGTATCGCTGCAAGATGTCAATCTGGGCCAAGGCTCATCGACGAAGTTTGAACCACGAACGTTAGAGAGCTTGATAATTACTCAGTCGGTTCTGTTGATCTCAAACAGCATAGGTAGCTAAATTTATCATCATGTCCCGGCAAGACTTGGTATAATTCAAAATGGGGTAAGTAGTCAAGTTTTAGGCCGGGACAAAAGGCAAAAAAAGGCCCACATCGCCCCGTAGGGAGCTACCTGCAACAAAGAAAGTTAGTCATAGGTCAAACCCAATTCGGCGATAACATGTACACAATACGGAGTAATTTAACAAAGTAGGGAATGAACCAATGCCGTCGCCACCAAGATTACACCTCAAAAAGGCTTGACGATGCGAACCACCAGAAGAAGAGCTTACTCCATGAACTAAAACAAAAGAAGGTAAGACGAACCGAAGTAATAAAGAAAATATAGGGGGAGAATAGTAAGACACTTACCGGTCGAGCCAGAAGCATGTGTATGAGACGACTCATTCCTCACATTATGCGTATCCTCATCAGAGGGATTAGAGTGTTGTGAACGGGAGGAGTGTTCGGAAAGAGGAGAGTTGATTTTGGTAGTATCCTCCACGTTGTCAAGATTGTGGTCTGTATCTTCCTCCGCTCGATTCACAGACTCTAAAATAGGGCCATCGACTCCGGTGGTGAGTTCAGCTTCATTTGGAATGATAGTATTGAGAGGCGAAGCAGAATGATGAGTACCAGAGCCACTACGGTTGGATCCATCTGCCTCGGAGTCCGACAGAGCAAAGGAAAAAGGCGTTGTTTTCTTCTTCTTCGGTCGATGGGAAGCTCCTTCGGTGGCGGCTCTCTTCCAGACTGCTCTATCCTTGGCTGCTTGAGCTTTTCTCTTTGCCGATAGGACCCTCTCATTTTCATACTTGACAACCTTCTGATGGTCAGATTTCTCAAGGATCTGAGAGCCAGAAGGCAGAGGCGGGTTAGTGTGCTGGGGAATAACTTCATTAGTCGCGAGAGCCGTTCCCTTACCAACGTGCACACCTCCAGCCATCAGGAACTTAAGGATTTGAGACATGTTGGTAGCAACTACAAAAGAAAGAACAAAGCAAGTGAGAAGGAAACACAACGATCAAGTAATATATACGAGTAGTGGTAGTACAATAATGTTACCAGTCCCCTCACCATCTTTAAAGACTGGATGGTGCCCCACATGCTTCCATATGGTTGTAAGACCAATTGCATATAGCATGGCCGAATAAACAAGACAAAGGTCGATTAAGTTTTCATACAATCGGTGAATGTCCTTAGCCCGGACGCCAGTAGGAGGAGGATCGGACACACTAGAATCTTGATGCCTCCACGACATAGCGTCAGGAATAGCACGACGATCAATAAGGAAAAAACAATCCTTACAGTGCTTCAAACTTATGCAAAACTCGTTAAAAATCTTGCCCTGACCTCCCTTCCCCGAATGACGTTCGAAGGAGAACCAATGACCCTGTTTATTGAGTTTATAAAAGGCACGAAACAGGTTGACGGAGTGATTTATTTCTAAACTACGACAGTATATCTCGAACATAGTTAACCGGTTCAAACCTAATAGAACTAATTGGGAGATATGTACAAGGAAGTGTTTAATAACGCCAATGAGAAAGGTAGAAAAAGGAACCCTAACACCCTACGGCTCTAGATACTGATCATATATACATATCTTATCAATCGGTAGCCTGTTCATAGTCAGACCGGAGGGAGGACCACAGGGATGAAGATCTGAAGGAATAGTGTATTCTACAACAAGGCTTTTAACCTCGTCGGAAGTAAGGACGGAAGTATAGACGTGCATGTCAAACTTCAGAATGACAACATCGCCAACAGTTTGAGACCCGGAAGACATGTGGTGCAGAGGAAAAGGGAAGGTAAAAAGAATAAACGATAGAAGGACAAAACATACTTGAAGGAGGAAGAATCCGGAGGAAGAGCCTAGAGAGAGAATTTTAGTAAAAAGGTGAAACTCTAAAAAGGCGAGTGAGGTATTTATAGGCGAGTAAAAGGGTAACTAAAAAGTCTTGATGTAACCAGTGCTAACGTGGCGAAATCTCAACCGTACAAAAATGACACCTGGCCACACGTGGCACTACCATGAGTATCAAGACGAAAAACTCACTTGCTCTGAGAGACCACACGTGACAAAAGAGATGTATACCCATGACCATCCCCAAAGGCTATAAGGGGTGTACATACATACGAAGCGTCGGAATAAATTAAGTATTACGCAATCACCTAACAGCTGATCACATGATACTAAGGGGACATGATGACGGAGGTACCCGAAAGGATCACCGAAGGACATTTCCGAAAGGTTCTCCAGTAAGGCTTCCGGAAGATATGCCAGAACAACACACATGCTACTCGTTCTCCTGAATTCACGAGATTGTGTCCCTAGGATCTCGTTTGACACCTGACAAGAGTACTGGGTATAGCTCAGAACTCCATGCTCTATGGTACGAGCACAGTGCAAGAACAGTGTCCCGACACTGTTCCTCAAACGTGTATAAATACCTTTCATTTACATACTTACCTGGGATCAATTTCACTCTCCACTACATTTTACTTATACTTAACTATCAAAATATTCCGTTTCTCATTCTTACGCTGGAGCTTGGTCTTGGGACAACCCCAAGACGAGGCTAACGTGTTAGTCTCATATATTTCAGGAACCAGAAGGGCTCTAGCTCTACCGGAACTAGAGTACTCTCTGAGGTGTGAAGATTTACTTCAACAGAAACATTCTTACTCAGGAACCCATTTTTATTTCCTATGTTTGATAAAATCTAAAAATCTTTTCCTTAAAAGCTTTTAAAGGCAAAAGTATCATCTAACTATCCTTGTTGCGATATAATTGCTCAATTATTGGTTTACAAGGTTTTTTAATAGACAATGTTAATACAAATAATATCTAAAAACGTTATTTATATTTTTCGACCTCTTTACATTTTGAAGATGACAAAATGTAAAAACATTCTACGATAAAAATAAATGTATACACGTTATTAGTCGTAAATTTCTATTTTGACGCAAATCACTTAAGGCATGTATAAACAAATCATTAAACATGATAAGTGATCAAAGATAATCTTTTTGTCTTAAACTTTAAATTTTTACAAATGTAATAAAACCTTTTTATAAAAATAAAAATATACAAAATATTTTTATTAGTTAAAGAAATGTTTATTTAAATATATAAATCCAAAAACTAGTTTTTTCCCCAAAGCAGAAATATCTTGATCAAATAAACATTTTCCCATTAAAAGACAAAAAGATGAGCGTCTACCTAGGGACAGCCCCCAGATATATCTGGGACCATGGGACCGCCCCTAGGAGATGTTGCTCTCTCTCTTGCCTATAAATAGTGCACTATTCCATAGCAGATTTAAAACCTTTTGCATACAGTTTTTGTCTTCTTTCTCTCTCTAAATTCTTATACATCTCTCTAAAACCTTTGATCACTAACTTGCTATATCTTGTTTCAAGTGATCCAATCTTCCCTTCTTTTTTCTTCCTTCAAGTGCAAGAGAACAACACTCGCATTCGCCAAGAAACGAAGTGTTGTAGATTAGTGATTCTCTCATATCTTCTTCTAGATTTCATCTCTATATTTTCATTCTCGTGTAGTTGTGTAGATCTGGATAGTGTATAAATCCGAAAGTGTTCATTGTGTGTCTGTTAGTATTTTAGGCCTTAAAATACTCCTGTAAAGTGGTAGATTGGTTCAAGCTAAGATTAGGACTCGACATTTAGCTTAGTGTCAGAAATTGGTATAAGCGACATAATGAAATCTTGATTCGGATACTCTGGGAGTGGAGTAGGGCGAAGAAGAGCTTCGTAGCCAAACCACTATAATTCTCGGTGTTGTGGTTTGATTGTTCTTTCTCTTATCTCTTAACTTTCATTTTATATCTTGTAGTTGCTATTTATATTGTGATTGTGTTGCTTGTAGTTAGATATATTGTTTGTCCATATTGTTGGTTGATATTACATAAACTCGAATCTAATATTTTTATAAGCAAAATTTTAAAACGATATATAATGGGTAAACTATTCACCCCTCCTTGGTTTCCACAATTGGTATCAGAAGAAAGTCACTCAAGATTTTTAAAATATATTGTATTTTAAAGCTTGGATCGATATATGGATTCTAACAAATATCTAGAAGGGAATCTATGTAAAGACCACCACTCTTTGAAAGCGATGTTTTATTTATTGGAAAAATAGTTTCGAAACTTATGTGAAATCAAAAGATCTTGATCTTTGGCATTTTATTACTGAGAGTGATTTTCTACCTATTCAAAATAATCTGAAAACCAAATTATATGAGGTTGTCCCTTTTGTAAAACAAAATGATGACCTTAAAAAGAGACTTTCGAAAAATAACGAAGCTAAAATAGTTATTTACAATGCTTTGCCTAGGAAAGAATACAAAATAATTTTTATGTGTAATACGGCAAATTTTTTTGGAAAACCTTATTAATCACCCATCAAGATAATAGTCAAGTTAAAGACAACAAGATCGACCTTTTGGTAGAAAAATATAAACAGTTAGTCATTTCCGAAGACGAATCTATAGATAGTGCTTTTGCTAGATTTAATACTATTATTACTAGCTTAAAATCTCTTGATGAAGGTTAATCTAGCAAGAACTATGTTAGGAAGTTTGTTAGGGCTTTACATCCCAAATGGAGAACAAAGATCACGGAAATTGATGAGTCGAAAGACTTGACATCAATATCACTTGATGAACTCATTGGAAACCTTAAAGTTCATGAGATGATCACCAAGAAAGATTTTGAAATAGTCAAAGCTAAAGAAGAAAGGAAATCCTTTGCTTTAAAGGCTAAAAAAGAATCTAGTGATAAAGAAAGTTCAACATCTGGAAGTGAAGACGAAGAGTATGCCATGGAGGTTAGAGACTTCAAGAAGTTCTTCAAGAGAAGAGGTAGGTTCGTGAGACAACCACGGAATGACAAAAATACATTCCAAAGAAGCCGAGACGACAAGAACGGAAAAAGTGATAGGAAGTATTTTAGATGCGGAGACCCGAATCATCTTATCGGAGAATGTCCGAAACCACCGAGAGACAAGAACCAAAGGGATTTTTTTGGAGGTTCTTGGAGCGATAGCGGTGAGGAAGATGATGAAAAGGCTAAAGACGAAACGTGTCTCATGGCTCAAGCATCTAGCGAGGTACATTCTGAATCCTCTTGCTTTAGTGATTAAAACTCTTCAATAGATGATATTACTTTAGATTGTAGATATAATAAATTGTGCTAAATGAGTTTAAAAATAATCACTAAGAACAAACATTTAAAAGCTATTAGTAATAGTTTAGAAAACAAAATTAGTGAGCTAACAGAAAAGTTGTCTAAACTCGAGAGAAATAAGGAAGTTGATCTCGAATGTACAATGTGTCAAACACTTTAAATTGACAACGAAAAACTCAAGGAGGAAGCTTTTAAGCTAACTCAATTTTAAAAGAGTACACACCCACTAAATGAAATGCTAAGTCTTTAAAAACCCTCCGGAGATAAATCGTGTCTACGGTTTAACTCATTTGAAGAATCAACAAGCGGGACTAAGAAAACAGAATTTGTGAAACCTCAAATTGAGGCACCCTCTGGCGGCGGCCCCCTGATTGCAGGGAACGGCCCCCTTAGTGTACAAACAGCCCCTAAAGCAAATTAGGGACCGTCTGTCTGTTCATTAGGAAATGAAAAATATGTTTCTTTTTCAAAATCTATTTTAGGTCCTAAACCAAAACATATAATGGTAAATAATGACATCAAATAACGTCATATTTATACCATCATTTATCCCGAATAAACTAACCACTTTCGTATAATTATTGCAAAAATGTGTATTTAATTGCTTAAAAGTATTATTTACAGTAATTGAGGAGTGATTTGTGAAGACATGCCAAAAGGCGCATATTTTGGAGCTAAAACAAAGACATTTGAAGATATCATATTTCTGACCAATACGCCATATCCAGGAAAGGAGATACGGCGTATCAGCGCTAAGTCTTCACAAGAAAATGCGTATTCACAATTCCCAATACGGCGTATCCTCCTTCTGTCATACGCCATATCCATGAAGATAACTATTCAGAGATACAAAGATATTATTATTTTGGGAATGTATATTGTATTGATTATAAACTTTGCGTGCACTCCAAGGGATACACCCCAATACGCCGTATTGGCCTAGCCCAATACGGTGTATCCAGGCTTTTTTAAAGGTTATAAATAGAATACTCATAAATGAGTTTTCAGTGTGTAAAATCATATTCTTCATACCGTACACATAAAAGACGATTTTCTAAAGAGAAGAAGGGCAACCAAAGGTCAAGCATCGATTACGATTCCATAGAAGACACCGTGTAATTTCCTTAGTCTTGTAATTATTTAATTTTTGGTATCGTTCGGTAAAACATTTAGTTTACCTTGGTTAATTGATCACGCTTGTATAATTACAAGGGTTATGGGCTAATACCCTTGGGTATTAGCCATCTTAATGAAGATTTAATATTTGGTTTGTTTTAAAATTGATTTTCTTAATTTATCATTGAGAGTTTAATTATGTTTATCAAATGATACTTGTCTACGTGTTTGAATATGCGACTTATCATTCAACTGGGTCTAGTTACGCCTAACAAGTGAGCTAGATACTAGGATAGCTCTCCATGTCGTGTTTTATATTACTGGACCAATAGGATCTCAAATAATGTTCTGTCTTTGTCTTTAAATTAAGAGCTTAGTTGGACCGGCGGGTGACCCGTAATGTTTCAACAAGTATGTTCTTGATTAATCGATAAAGATTTGAATAGTGGACTACCATTATATAAAATACCATCAAACAGTAAGTGGGTAAAGTCCCGATGGGCTAGGGTTTATCAAGATCACCATTGCTATAATCCCTAGATAGATTATAAATAAACTAAAGGATGCATTATGCGGATGCGTTAATTGTGACAGGATTCAACGTGTTTAGGTCTTAGGATGATGTCCCGCCTAAGTCTTAAGAATGATATACCGCTTTGAGATAAGAAATCATTGCCTTAAATAAACAAACCAGCATTTAATCAGATTTAATATGGCTAATACAGTTTTTTTATTATTTGGATTGTACTGCTCTTTTATCTTTTGATTGGTTTCTTGCATGTTTATTGTGTTTAGAATTGATTATTGTCATCATAAAACCTGTGCCAGTCTCTTAGGCTAAACCCCCCCCATATCCGTTAGAAATGTATATAGCTTAGGTTTAACAAGTAATTCGAATTAACTTAACTAGAGTAATTAAAATACTGATAGATTATAAGGTTAACAACCTCACTCTTAGTGTTCGACTCCCTACTTACCACAAAACTCTACCCGATCGGGTACACTGCCCGTTAAAGTGTTGTTTTAGGATAAGTCGGCTAAATATAAATTTAAAACTTGGTAATCAATAAATTGACCTTACACACAGCACATCAAGTTTTTGGCGCCGCTGCCAATGAGTGAAAAAGTTTAACCTTTAATTTTATTAGTATTTCTAACTACTAGAATTAATCTAATTAATGTAATTTAATTCTGTTTGTAATTAATTTAATTATGTGTTTAAATTACCGCATTATTTAATTATTTTCTAAGTATCCTGTTCTGACAAATCAACAGATACGCCCTATCCACCAGTTGGATACAACGTATCGACCTTTCCACTCAGAATAGCGTATTGACGTCTACAGTCTTAACGACGTATCTTTTCTTCCAAACAATACGACGTATTTTGTATAATCAATACAGAATATTTACCTTCAGCAGACAATACGACGTATTCAAATCAATTGAATACGGGGTATTGCTTATCTGATACAGTAACAAAACTAAAAAAAATGATTTCCGTGTTTAATTTTCTGTATTCTTTCCAAAGAGCCCATCCTACTGATTTATTATCCTCTGTTTCAGGTGATGCATGACAAAAAGTTCTACTAAGGAACTAATTACACCTTTTGAAACCCCAGAAAGTGCATTTCGCTCAAAAAGGAGGCTCTACGAGACACCTGGTCTTGTGGAATCTAGTTCACCAGATCTCAATTTATTTTCTAACATCAAAGAACATTCAGAAGAAGAAACTATAGGAATTGTGAAGGGAAACAATGGAGCAATACACGAGCAAGACCCGTGGAAACTATGGGTTAGGAGTTGTCAGGCCCAAGATTAATGACAAAACTCACTTTGAATTAAAAAGGCAATATCTCAAGGAACTTCGAGAAAATACTTTCAGCGATTCTGAACATGAAGATGCAAACGAACACATTGAGAAAGTCCTTAAGATCGTTGACTTATTTCATATTTCAGAGGTTACTCAAGATCAAGTAATGCTTCGAGTTTTTCCCATGTCCTTGACTGGAGCTGCAAGTTGATGGCTCAAGAACGAACCATTAGGTTCAACCACAAACTGGGAAACCCTAAAAACAAAGTTTCTAAACAAGTATTGCCCACCTGCTCGCACGGCAAAGAAAATGGAGGAGATAAATAATTTCCAGCAAGAACCGGATGAAAGTCTCTTCCGAGCCTGGGAAGGATTTAAGGAACTTTTGATGAAATGTCCTTAGCATTATTTAACTGATATGCAAGAAGTTATCTTATTCTATAATGGGCTTGATGTTCCCACCCGATAAATCCTTGACTCTAAAGGTGCCATTCCTACTAAAACTGCTGCAGATGCAAAAATAGCCATCCAAGAAATGGCTGAATACTCCCATAATTGGCACAACGGAACATCCTCAAAATCCATAGGTACTAAAACTACTGATGGACTAGCTTCTATTTAAGCCCAGCTCAATAACCTCATAAGAGAGATCAAGAAAGTCAACGAGAAAGTATACGCTGCTCAGGTCGGATGCAAACTATGCAATGGACCACACTACACAAAAGACTGCCCACTAAAGGAAGAAGGGAATACTCTGGAAGAGGCTTATTACACGCAGTTTGGAACACCCTATCAACCTGCAGGACAGTATAGAGCAGCAAGGCTAGGATTCTACCAACGCAACAACAGAAATTCTTCGTATCCTGATCGAAGACAGACATTGGAAGAATCACTGACCAAATTCATGGTTGAGTCAGCAAAGAGACATGAAGAGAACTCGAACATCATCAAGGAGATTCGAGCTTCTACCAATGAGGCTATAAGGAATAAGGAGCATCGATAAAGACCTTGGAAATTCAAATTGGTCGAATGAGCAAGGTTTTACAAGAAAGAGGAATTAGAGGTCTGCCCGGCTCAACTGAACCAAACCCAAGGGACCATGTAAAATCGATCTCAACCACTAAAGTTGATTCATCTGAGATATACTGTATGGGATGTAGTCATTACTCCGTATCAGGTTCACAGCACAGAAGCATATTTTTTGAAACAGTTCCCTTCCCAAGGCGACTACAAGACTACTACTATGACAATTGGAGATAGGCACAAGATGTGAAGATTATGGAAGCTTATGATTACACCTTTCCTCGGAAAGAAAAAGACCCAAAGAGCTTTACTTTATCTTGTTTTATTCATAGTGTTTGTTTTGATAAAGCCCTTGTTGACCTAGGAGCAAGTGCGAGTGTTATGCCATTTTCTACCTACACCAACCTTGGTCTAGGAATTTTATCTCACACTAGGTTGACCATTGAACTGGCTGACAGAACAATAAAACAACCAAGGGGTATCGCTAAAAATGTGTTAGTAAGGATTAGCAAATTTATTTTCCTCATAGACTTATCATCTTGGACATACCCGAGGATGACGATGTCCCTTTGATCCTCGGTCGACCATTTTTATCTGCTGCCTATTCCAAGATTGATGTTTACAAAAGAAAATTTACTTTAAGGGTCGAGGAAGAAAAACTTGTTTTTAAAAGTATCAAGCTAGCCACTAGCATAATCAGGAGGGTCTTTATGTTGAAAAATCTTGATTAAAAGCTTATAAAAGAGGTCATTCGACCCACTTTATGGTAACTACATTGAATTAAATGACTTGGACATACCTCTAGAACCCGAGACAAATCAAGATGTTGATTTTGAGCCAACTGTTGTCAATGAACCTGATAGTGTGAAAACCAGTTCTGAGCATTGCTATAAAATGAAATTTTCTTACACGATTGGTTATAAAAACGTTAATGCTAACTTCATCCCTTCCTTGTCCGTTAATTTAATTACCAAAAGCTTTTATTATTCTATAATTAAGGACAAGGACGATCATGAAGGGAAGAGTCCAGCCGAAACCCTAATAGATATACATGTTTTCGTTGGAAAATTTTCTATTCTTGCAGGTTTTATCATCATTGACAATGTTACAAGAGATGTTGTACTCGGCATGCCATTCTTCATGAAATACGTTTCATGCCAAATAGTTATGAAGAAATTCGCTTATGGGGACAAATGTGAGCGAATGATGGAAAAATAAAGAGGAGAGGAAAAAGTCGAACTTAACGACTAGCTGAAACAAAAGTTCTTCTCGGGAGACAACCCGGTTGTTTCTAAATTATTTGAAACATTTTTTTTAATTGTTTGCACGAGTCTGTCTTCTCAGACACTCCATACGACGTATCGAACCCCTCTGGATACGGCGTATAGATGTGTCTGGACGTTATCAGTCTGTAATTTAATTTTAGTACTTTAAAAATTTTAATTGTTTTTACAGGAATAGTACGACGTATCCTATGGTTTGGGATACGGCGTATTGATCCATGTACAGTTGAGTGTTTAATTGTTTTCCTGCATTGTAACTTTTGTATAACCGAGATAGGAATTACACCTTTGTCTTCTAATCTTTTATGCAGGACCTTGCTATAGGAAAATCGACGATATGGTATACTCTAAAAAAGACGTGTATTGAACTCGTACAAGCATTCTGAAGCCTCGTCAACACACACTTTTTGCTCAAGAACTCAAATTTGAGAATCATCCCGAGCAACATATCAGGAGAGTTCCTCGTTCTAATTCTATTTCCATTTTCTTTATTGTTTTATCTATACAATGAGGACATTGTATAATCTAAGTGGGGGGATGGAGAATTAGAACGCCTACTTGTCCTTTCTTTTACAAATAACATGCTAATATGCTTAAATTATGCCAAATTTAATTTTTTTAGCATAACTTTTGTAAAAAAATTACTAGTTACATGACCTCGCGCACTATAATCCCTAATGCTAATTTGTGAGAATTAAGCCTATTCCGTTTCCAAATACTTACTAAAAATTCCACAAAAATTATGAGTGTGCCGGTGATGTAGTGGACTTTAGAACTTGGCCTGGTATATCACTCGAGACCACAATGATGAGTACTATGGATTTAGATGGAGAAACATTTTTAACTGGTAAATTTCTAGGAATACACCAAAAAGCCTAAATGTGGTAAAATTAACTAACTACACTGGTTAGTTAAATCCTGTGTAACCTTTTGTTCACTCTCACTTTAAGAGTAAGATCCCCTAGAAAAACATGTTTAGCCATTCCTGTCTTTTTCACACCATATGTTTATTTCGTTACACCTTTACACCTTAGCCTACCCTGTAGATTAAGCCTACTTAATCAAAGTTGCTAGTTGCTTTTGTGTAAGGTTTTGTATTTCCTGTGTCAAAATAAAAATTTCTATCTCTGTTATGGTCGGGAAATTGCACAATGCAATAGGAAAATTTGTAGCTCGTGTATTTTGCTACTTTCACGATTATGTATTATGTCCGAAGAAGAAGTGTTGAAGGAAAAATTATCCGAAAAAATTATGATTGTGAAGACGGTAAAATTGCACCGAGGTTTAAAAAAATAGAAAATTGCATTAAAAAGAGAAGGAAGTTTTATAGTCGGTTCGTTAAACTTAAACCAAAGAAATTCTTGGAAGGATCGATATATAGTTTTGTATTAAATGGGCCGATATCACCACTTTTGTAAAAGTATGTAAGTTTGGGATGTTCAGGAAGTTGACCGTTATGGGAACGCCAACTTAGGTTGTCTTTGCCATCTCTATGATTGAGGTGTTTGTATATATTTCGAGTCTTTATCATGGAACGGTCGGGAAAAGTTACTAGCAACTACCTTATTTGTTCAAGCTTAATCTATTTGTTTTGTGAAGTTTGTTTAACAACCATTTACTTCCCTTTCAAGATGACTAACCTTTGGTTTTACTCGAACGAGGATGTGTGCGAGCCATGCATGTCTATTTTGTCGTTACGGCCATGTATGCATGACTCAGCTGCCTTGTTTGTTTACGACTTTTGGTGAAAATTGGAAGCTTCATACCTTATATTGTTCTTCATCCTAACCGCTGGTTAAATATGAATGAGGATGTGATCGAATCATACATATCTATTCCATCGTTATGGCCATGTATGTGTGGTTTAGCTGCCTTGTTGGTATGGTACTTTTGGTGAAAGATTTCTTAAATGATCAACCCGAGGCCTTTAACCCAATTTACCTTTTTGACTTGTTTCTCCTTAGCTCTAGTGGTGGAGATGTGTATCCTTGCCAAGCTTATGATACGAAGCTAATCATGACCGAGCAAATGAGTGTACCACTTAAATGTTATACCCTAGATTAGTTGAGTGATCTGAATAATTTCATTTCCATATTTCGTGAGGTGCTTGGTCTTGTATATGTGATTAAAACGAAATAAGTGCTTAAATGGAAAAATCTTTGACTTCGGTTAGGATACATTTTCAATATAATCTAGAGTCTACTTGAGGACAAGTAGGATTCAAGTGGAGGGATATTTGATGACATCAAATAACATCATATTTATACCATCATTTATCCCGAATAAACTAACCACTTTTGTTTAATTATTGCAAGAATGTGTACTTAATTCCTTAAAAGTGTTATTTGCAGTAATTGAGGAGTGATTTGTGAAGACATGCTAAAAGGCGCATATTTTGGAGTTTAAACAAAGACATTTGAAGATATCCTATTTCTAACCAATACGTCGTATCCAGGAAAAGAGATACGGTGTATCAGCGCCAAGTCTTCATAAGAAAACACGTATTCACAATTCCCAATACGGCGCATCCACCTTCTGCCATACGCCGTATCCATGAAGATAAGTATTCAAAGATACGAAGATATTATTATTTTGGGAATGTATATTGTATTGATTGTAAACTTTTCGCGCACTCTAAGGGATACACCCCAATATGCCATATTGGCCTAGCCCAATACGGCGTATCCAAGCTTTTTCAGAGGTTATAAATAGAAGACTCATAAACGAGTTTTCAGTATGCAAAATCATATTGTTCATACCATACATATAAAAGTCAATTTTCTAAAGAGAAGAAGAGCAACCAAAGGTCAAGCATCGACCACGATTCCATAGAAGACACCGTGTAATTTCTTTACTGTTGTAATCATTTAATTTTTGGTATCATTCGGTAAAACGTTTAGTTTACCTTAGTTAATTGATCATGCTTGTATAATTACAATGGTTGGTATTAGCCATCTTAATGAAGATTTAATGTTTGGTTTGTTTTAAAATCGATTTTCTTAATTTATCGTTGAGAGTTTAATTATGTTTATCACATGATACTTGTCTACGTGTTTGAATATGCGACCTATCATTTAACTGGGTCTAGTTACGCCTAACAAGTGAGCTAGATACTGGGATAGCTCTCCATGTCGTGTTTTATTTTACTGGACCAATAGGATCACAAATAACGTTCTGTTTTTGTCTTTAAATTAAGAGCTTAGTTGGACCAGCAGGTGACCCGTAATGTTTCAACAAGTATGTTCTTGATTAATCGATAAAGATGTGAATAATGGACTACCAGTATATAAAATACTGTCAAACAGTAAGTGGGTAAAGTCCTGATAGGCTAGGGTTTATCAAGATCACCATTGCTATAATCCCTAGATAGATTATAATCAAACTAAAGGATGCTTTATGAGGATGCGTTAATTATGACAGGATTCAACGTGTCTAGGTCTTAGGATGATGTCCCGCCTAAGTCTTAAGAATGATATGCCGCTTCGAGATAAGAATCATTGCACTAAATAAACAAACCATCATTTAATCGGATCTAATAAGGCTAATACAATTTTCTATTATTTGGCTTGTACCGCTCTTTTATCTTCCGATTGTTTTCTTGTATGTTTATTATGTTTAGAATTGATTATTGTCACCATAAAACCTGTGCCAGTCTCTCAGGCTGAAAACCCCCCATATCCGTTAGAAGCGTATATAGCATAAGTTTAACAAGTAATTAGAATTAACTTAGCTAGAGTAATTAGAATACTGATAGATTATAAGGTTAACAACCTCACTCTTAGTGTTTGACAACCTACTTACCACAAAACTTCACCCGATCGGGTACACGAACCGTTAAAGTGTTGTTTTAGGATAAGACGGCTAAATATAAATTTAAAACTTGGTAATCAATAAATTGACCTTACACGACAGCACATCAGTAAATAACGTTAAAATTCCCATTGCTAGAGATTATGAGGTTAAACGGTTTTATAAACCTTCTTTAAAACCCGGAGTTGGATTTTCTATACCGGACTTTAGGTCAAAAACTCCACCTCCTAGGAGAATTAATAATTCTTGTCTTCGGTCTAAAACACCGCAACCAAAAAGAAATAATTGACGACAAAATCATTCAAATGGCTTTCCCGTAACTTGGAATAACTTCCAACCTCAAAGTTACATGCCATGGAGAATTTTTCCTCCATTTTCACATCCCAATCAAATACAAGGGATGTTTAATACTAAAAACTTTAGACCCATAAGATATTGGAGACCAAACGTTTGAGTTATTGTGTTATATAAAAAGATATGCCTTGGAATTGGTTTGGAGCCTGACGAGTGGATAAAAGATAGTGGATGCTCTAAGCACATGACGGGCAACCGAAAGCTTATCTCTACCTATAAGGCATATAATGGAGGTAACGTCGTTTTTGGTAGTAATTTGCATGGTAATATCATTGGCAAAGGTACGATCTCTAATGACTTACTTAATATTGTTAGACCCAGTACTATGTGAAGTGATGGTCATTAAGACTCTCGAACCTTGTATTTGTTTAGTGTATGCTCACGGGAATTCTAGAAACTAAACGGGCCTTAGTTACGGGCTTTAAAGCCTGTTAGATATCAAGCCCGGCCTAGGAAGCCCACTTAAACCTTAGGCCGGCCCATGTTTGTTACTATATAAGCCCTCTTCTCCTTGTGGAGAAGGTGTTTCTCTTTTCTTAATGTTCAACCATTTTGTTTTTGTTTACTTCTCTCTTTAAACTTTCCTCTCTCTAAACCTCAAGTAAATTATGTGTGTGATTGTGAAGTGATAAGCCAACATGTGGTATCAAGAGCCTATGGTTGTCTTGTGATTGTGTGCTTTGTTCGAGCTTATTTGTGCAAGATTCGTCCTTGTTTTTGTTTATTTTGGTTCGAAAAGTTCTTTTTGAGAAAATCAAGAATCATGCTTTGTTTGTGGTTAGATTCGAATGAGGCTTGTACTTTTGTGTTTAGAACAAGCTCGAGTTGCTTAGTTTGAATCTGGTCAGCTTATTTCATAAGCTTATTGTGTTTTTTGAGCTTATTCGAAAAGTTTCCTAATTTTTTTCAATCTAGCGAGTTGTGGAAAATTCTTGGCAGCGAGTTATGTTTTGTTTGTTTGCTATAATCCAAGCAGGTACAACAGGTACGAAAGCGACTCGCGTACTTTTGAAAGTGACATTTTTGGCAGCTACAAGTAGCGAGTTAGGAAGAACATCCAGCGAGTTATCAAAAAGCAGCGAGTTATCAAAAGCAGCGAGTTGTCAAAGACTCTTGCGGTTTGTGGAAACAGGGCATCCAACGACTTGTCATTCAAATTAGCGAGTTACCTTAGCGAGTTAACAGGAAATTGAAGACCATTCTTCTAAGACCATATCCAAACGTTATGCTGCCCATTTTTTCTCAAAGTAGCGAGTTATGCCACTGAAAACCCTTGTTTTGAAAACCTAATTTCCTGAAATTGGGAATCTATTACTCACTGTCTAATCAAAACAACTTGAACCATAACAACAAACAATCACAAGGACTTAATCATTTCAACTTCAATCAAAAGCAAATCATAATCACAATCACTTAAATGCTCCATACTTATCATTTCACATCACTTTGAGAATGTTGACACAACATGACATTTATGCAGCCGGTTCTGAAAACCGCCCTCCTATGCTTAACAAAGAGAACTATGTTCCATGATCATCACATCTTCTTCGTTATGCTAAGAGCAGACCAAATGGAAAGTTAATCTACAACTCCATTATGAATGGTCCATATGTCAGACGAATGATTCCTGAACCAGGTGATACAGCCCGTACAATTTATGTTCCTGAAACGTTTCATGAACAAACTAATAATGAACTTACAGAAGCAGAAATTAAGCAAATGGAAGCTGATGATCAAGCAATTCAAACCATTCTCCTTGGTCTTCCCGAAGACATCTATGCTGCTGTTGATAGTTGTGAAACTGCTCAAGAAATCTGGTTACGTGTTTAGCAGATGATGAAAGGTTCTGACATTGGATTTTAAGAGAAGAAAGCTAAGTTGTTTAATGAGTGGGAAAGGTTTACTTCCACTGATGAGGAATCGATTGAGTCTTACTATCATCATTTCTCAAAACTGATGAATGATTTTAAGAGAAATAAACACTTTCCAGAAAAGATTGCTAGTAACCTCAAGTTCTTGAACAACTTACAACCAGAATGGAGTCGGCATGTTACCATTGTTCATCAAAAAAGGACTTGCACACAACAGATTACACTCAGTTGTATGACTTTTTGAAGTACAATCAAAAGGAGGTAGATGAACTAAGAGCTAAACGACTTGCAAAAACACAATATCCTTTAGCACTCATGGCCAATTCAAACAATTCCTTCAAGTATCCAGTGTTTCACCCTTATCTACCATCTTCTAGTACCTACATACAACAACCACTTCCCAACAACAACAACTATATCCCACAACCGTCATTCAATCAGAACTACATGTAACAACCTATGCCAAACCTCAAAGATATTACAGACCCTACAGCTGTAATGAACACGACACTTGCTTTAATGGCCAATGCATTCAAACTAAACTACTCTACACCAACCAACAATAACCAAAGAATTTCATCCAACCCTCGTAATAGGCAGATTGCTCAGCCATGTATGAATTTGGGTCAAGATAATCAAATACAGATGGTTGGAGGAAATGGGGGGAATCAGTTTAGACAGTATGCTGGGCAGAATGTAGGGAATCAGGTTGTTTAGAATGCAGTTCAGAATTCGGATGTTCAGAATGTTGGAAACCAGAATGGGGTGATTATTGTTCCGAGTATAGCTCATCAGAATGGAAATGGTAATGTTGTAGTAGCACTGGCTGAGGGTAATGCAAATGGGAACAATGGTAATCAGATAAGGTGCTACAACTGCAGAGGATTGGGTCATCTCGCTAGGAATTGCACAGTCAGACCAAGGAGAAGGGATGCAGCTTATCTTCAGACTCAGTTGTTGATTGCTCAAAAAGAAGAAGCACGAATCCAACTGCAAGCTGAGGAGTTTGACTTGATGGCTGTAGTAGCGGATCTGGATAAGATTGAGGAAGTCAATACAAACTGCATTTTGATGGCTAATCTGCAGCAAGCATCGACATCGAGTACTCAGACTGACAAAGCTCCTGTCTATGACTCATATGAATCAGCTGAGGTACAACTTCATGACAAGTGCTATAATGATGAGATATTTAATATGTTTACTCAAGAGGATCGGTATACTGAGCTACTCGAGCCCATTCCTGAACCACCCCAAGTACCACAGAATGATAGCAATGCCGTTTCTGAGGTTTCTAGTGTGGAACAAGGTGAGGGAACAGTAGAACAACATCCTGCAAATGTTGAGTAAACACGTGTTTTATATGATTCATTATATAATAATTTAGCTACTGAAGTTGAGAAAGTCACCTCGGTCAATCGCAAGTTGAGAGAAACTAATGTAAATTTGACCAGTGAGCTTGCTAGATATAAAAATAAAGAAAGGTGTTTTGAAATTAATCAAGAAAAATATGACAAACTTGAAAGGTGTTATCAACAGTCTGTTTATCAAGAACAGTGTCTTTCTAAAAAGGTAAATGCACTTCATTTAAGTTCAGGTAAACAAATAACAACTTTGAATAAGGAAATTTCAAATTTAAGTAAACAACTTTCAAAGGAAAAATCAACCGTTTCTTCTCTTCAAGAAGAAAATAAAAGGTTGAAGTCTGATTTCAAAATGGCCAAAGATGAGCTTCTTGATAAACAAATTGATCTTGGGAATAAGATAATATTTTGGTTAAAACAAGTCAATCGATTCAAACGATGCACATGCTTTCACCTAAGCCAGACTCGTTTTACCACTCTGAACATAAAATGGCTTTGGGTTATCAAAATCCGTGTTATCTCAAGCAAGCTCAGCAAAAACAACAGAGTCTGTATAATGGCAAAGTTCTATTAGAGAAGCATGATCCTCTGACTGTATATGATTCGGAGGAGAAATTGCTCAAGAGAGTCGCTTAAAAATGCAACTATTAAACAAAGAAATAAAACCAGCAAATTATACAAAGATTAATCATCTTTCAGGGGTTTTTGTTTCTCAAACGGCCAAGTCACGTAAAGAGTTGTATCTTTTAAATACTTTCAAAACGACCAATGTTTCTAAATCAATTTCAATACCAAATGAAGAGTTTTCGGATGACACTACACCAAGTGTTGCACGGAAATTCCTGAATGAGGTAAAAAGCACCATTGTGACCCTTCAATGTGTTGTCAAACAAAAAATGACTTTGGATATACACAATTGGTCATCTTCTGCTCGCCAAGAGATTCATAAAATTGTAAAAGATGAAATTTCCCCTATCGTTAACCAAGTTGATGCTAGAGTGCAAAATTTTGAAATACAATTTTTGAAAGAAGCAGCCAAATTTGTTCGACACTTTCAATCTCTTGCAAATGAAGCTGACGAATATCTTGCTAAGCACAGGGCATTGGAATTGGAAATTGAGCGTCTCTTGAGAGCAGTTATCAGTCAGGATATTATGTCTATCGTGCAAAATAATTCTGTTGTAGATACTTCAAATCTCCAAACTGAGCCTGATCGTACGAAAGAATGTTTTGAAAACTGTATCATTAAAAAGGAAAATGAATATGCTAAACTTTGGAATGATTGATACAAAAAATGTGAAGAGTGTAAATATGACAAAATTTCATACGATAAAGCTTACAATGACATGCAACAAAAGATCGAACGATTGCAAGATCAGTTGGGAGATCTCAAGGGTATATGTAAGGATACTCCATGTGTATCAGATACCCTTGATCCTTTGCCTCAAAAACTTGAAAATGAGAATGTAGAATTAGAGCTTCAGGTCCGGAATTATAAAAAGGAAATCGCTCATCTTAAGACCACGTACAAGAACCTGTTTGACTCTATCAATGTGACACGGACTCAAACCTAATTAATAACCGACTCTCTGCAGATAAAATTACATGACACGATTTACGAAAATGCTAAGCTAAGAGCTCAGTTGTTTGATAAGGTTTCTGACCAAAAAGACACCTCCAAAGGTACGAGTACGAATGCTAAATTTGCAAATCAATCGACTAAGAGGAAACCGTTTTTGCAATCTTTAAGAAACCAATTTGCTGTAAGACAACCTAATGCATTTCAATCTGAACGTCCAAATTTTTCAAAAACTCGGATTCCTCAAAAGGCTGATAAGACGCATGATTTGTCAAATCCAGTCACTTCGAACTCGGTACCTACCACCAAAGAATAAAAGGTTGTAGAGTATGATAAAGTGATTGCCCCTGGAATGTTTAGGATTAATCCCCATCAGAATTTTAGGAAAGACAACTTTGTGCCTAACAAACCATCTAAAGCAAGCGTTAGGACAAATCCGATCACTGCTTCACAATCTCATGTCATCATCAAGAAAGTTGTTAATGCTGACTCAAATGGTTTCTATTCTACAAGAGTAGACATCACCACTAAGACCAGAAGGCCACAGCCTAGAAGCAATACAAAGAATGATAAGGTCCCTTCTACGTCTAAGAGTAGTCGCATCATAAATAAAGAAGTCGAAGTAGAAGATCACCCTAGGAATTTACTACTTTCTAAGAATAAGAAACATATGTCATCTGAATGTAATAACATTAAGCTTGCTATTCGGAATGATAAATCTGAAATTGTTTGTGCTATGTGTAAGCAATGTTTAATTATGGTGAATCATGATGCTTGTGTGCTTATGTATGTGAATGGCATGAATTCTCGTAGGAAGAAACAAAAAAACAAATGTTTCAAATATTACAAATATTGCAAATCAAACGAAACACAAGGCTCAGATCTGGAAACCCAAGAATGTAAGGGCACAAAGAAAGACTTGCTTCACCTAAACCTAGTAAACCTAGAATGCACCTTAGGTGGTCACCCATTGGAAAGAAGTTTGACCATAAAGGAAAGATAATTACATCTAGTGACTCGAATGGTGATAATGCATGTACTCCTAACCCTCTGGAACCAACAATCAAACGGTTTCCAAATTCCACTTTTTTCTTGGCAGGTTATCCAAATATGTTTATGGTGCGTCGACTCGGGTTGTTCCAAGCATATGATCAGGAATCTAAAGCTTTTCATCAATTTCGTCTGGAAGTTTTTGGGAACTATTTGCTTTGGAAATGATCATGTTGCTGCAATTCTAGGTTTCGGTGATCTTCAATGGGGAAATATTTTGATCACCAGGGTTTATTTCGTTGAGGGCTTGAAGCACAACCTGTTCTCGGTTGGGCAGTTTTGTGACTCGGATCTAGAGGTCGCTTTTAGAAGAAACATTTGTTTCATCAGAAATCTCGAAGGTGTTGATTTGTTAAAAGGAAACGGTACAACAAACCTTTACACCATCAATCTTCATGATATGGCCTCTGCATCTCCAATTTGCCTCATGGCTCGTGCTACCTCTACCAAGTCATGGTTATGGCATCAACGTTTATCCCACCTCAACTTCGACACCATAAATGACCTTGCCAGAAACGATCTTGTCACCTGTCTTCCAAAGTTCAAATACCATAAAGAACATCTTTGTCCTTCTTGTGAGCAAAGAAAAAGCAAAAGGGCTTCACACCCACCCAAACCTGTTCTAAATTCAAAGAAAAGGTTACACCTTCTTCATATGAATTTGTGTGGCCCAATGAGAATCGCTAGCATAAATGGAAAGCGGTATGTTTTGGTAATTGTGGACGACTGCTCTCGCTACACTTGGGTAGTCTTTCTCAGATCAAAAGGTGAAGCACCAGAGGAGATTAAAAACTTTCTCAAGAGAATTATAGTTCTACTTCAAGCCCCAGTAGTTATTGTAAGAATCGACAACGGCATAGAATTTAAAAACCAAGTGCTTCAAGAATATTTTAAGAGTGTTGGCATCACCCACCAAGCATCTTATGTTCGTACCCCTTAACAAAACGGAGTAGTGGAACGAAGAAACCGCACGCTAGTGGAGGCTGCTAGAACAATGTTGATTTTTTCTCGTGCACTATTATTTTTATAGGCTGAAGCAATTGCTACTGCGTGCTACACTCAAAACTGCTCCATCATTCACTTTCGATTTGACAAAACACCATACGAGCTGATTAATGGCAGAAAACCAGATATCTCCTTTCTTCATGTATTCGGGGCTCTCTGTTATCCCAAGAATGATCGTGAAGATATTGGGAAACTTGGTGCAAAAGGTGACATTGTCTTTTTCATTGGTTATTCTGCTAATTCCTGTGCTTACAGAGTTTACAACCGAAGGACAAAGAAAATCATGGAGACAATGAACGTGACATTTGATGAGATTTCAACCATGGCTTTTGAACAAAGCAGTTTAAAACCCGGGCTTTAAAGCTTGACTTCTGGACAAATTAGTTTAGGACTCGATCTCCCTTATGCTCCGTCAACAATAAAAACTTAACGACCAACTAAGGGTGAACTGGATTTACTGTTTGAATCTATGTATGATGATCATATAGGTGGTCAACCGTCAGCTACTCCAAGAACTATTTTGGCTGCTCAAGCACCTCAAATTCTTCAGACTCTAACGGTAACTATAACAACAGCAGACACTGCCCCGACACCTACAAATTCACTCTCTTAAGCAACCAGTATTCCAAGCTCCTCACAGAATGTTGACGAGCTCGAAACACAACAACAACATGGTCAGCCTCATCCTGCTTCAACTACTGACAATGTTCCTAATGCTATGTTCGATAACAATACGTTTGTAAATCCTTTTGCCACTCCATCCACAAGTGATGTTGACTCATCATCTTCTTAATATGTGGATCCATCGAACATGCATACATTTTACCAACCGTACCCTCATGAATATCAATTGACTAAGGATCACCCTCTGGAACAAGTGATAAGAGAACCCTCACGACCAGTGTTGATAAGGAATTAACTCAAATCTGATGATGGCATGTGCATGTATGCATTAACGTTAAGCACTATGGAACCGAAGAATGTCAATGAGGCCATGACCGACCCCGCATGGATTGAATCAATACAAGAAGAGCTTCTTCAGTTCAAAAGGCTTGATGTGTGGGTGTTAGTTCCTCTTCCGGATCACATAAAGCCACTTACGTTGAAGTGGTTATTTAAAAACAAGCATGATGAAGAGAACACGGTTATCCGAAACAAGACTCGTCTGGTCGTGAGAGGGTACCGCTAAGAGGAAGGAATAGATTTTGAAGAATCCTTTGCTTCAGTTGATAGAATGGAAGCTATCAGGATTATTTTGGCATATGCTGCACACAAAGCGTTCATTGTGTTTCAAATGGACGTAAAAATTGCATTCTTGCATGGTATACTAAAAGAAGACATGTACGTGTGTTAACATGAAGGTTTCATCGATGCTGATCATCCTAGTCATGTCTACAAGTTAAAGAAGGCACTATATGGGTTAAAGCAAGCACCAAGGGCATTGTACGATGAATTGTCCACGTTTCTCCTACAGAATTACTTCTTCAAAGGCACAATTGATCCAACGTTGTTTATAAGGCGCTTCGACGATGACATCTTGGTGGTACATGTCTATGTTGATGATATTATCTTTGGTTCTACTCACCCTAGGTATACCCAACTATTTTCTGACCTCATGAAAAGCCGCTTTGAAATGTCGATGATGGGGGAAATGATGTTTTTTCTTGGTTTACAAGTTAACCAATCCCCTTGTGTCATCTTTATAAACCAGTCAAAATACGTGTTAGAAATCCTTAAAAATATAGAATGGATTCTTGTGATCCCGTTGGTACTCTAATGGAGATCAAAGACAAGCTTGACCTTGATCAACATGGGTCTCTAGTCGATGCAATGAAATATCGTAGCATGATTGGTGCCCTAATGTATCTTACGTCTAGTAGACCGGACATTGTACATGCTACTTGTTTATGTGCTCGGTACCAGGCTAAGCCAACTGAGAAGCACCTCAAGGAGGTTAAAAGGATCTTTCGTTATCTTTGGGGAATCGTTAATACGGGTCTCTGGTATACGAAGGATTCTGGCTTTGAACTAACCGGATTTTCAAATGCTGATTATGCGGGATGTAAAGACACCTTCAAGAGTACTTCCAGTGGAGTTCAATTCTTAGGCAAAAAGCTAGTTAGCTGGTCCACAAAGAAATAAGATTGTACGGCGCTGTCAACCGTGAAAGCAGAATATGTGTCTTTATTCGTTTGATGTGCCAAGTCCTTGGATGCGGACACAGTTAACGGATTATGGCTTTCACTTCAACAAGAATCCAATCTATTGTGATTCGAAATCAGCCATAGCCATATCCTATAACCCGGTCCAACACTCGAGAACGAAACACATCACTATCCGCTACCATTTCATAAAGGAACACGTGGAAAAGGGTACGATTGAACTGTATTTTGTCAAGACGGATTACCAACTGGCCGACCTCTTTACCAAAGCTCTTCTAGTAGATCGATTCAACTATTTGGTTCGTCACCTTGGTATGCGCAGTTTATCTCCTCAGAAACTTGATCATCTTGCAAAATCACAGTAATTCTTTGTATATATCATATCAGAAAATGAAAATATAAAACTATAAAACCTATAAAAGCAAAATACAAAATCAAAAAAATTTCAAAAATACAAAAAAATTATTCTCCGACATGTCTCTCGTCAATCGATAACATTAGCGCACCTAGAAATGTTGATTAATATTAACACGGGTGAATAAATGAAGTTCGAGCGAGAGTTTTAAATGCTTTCAAACATGTCCCTTCACTTTTTCTCTACGACTTCTAAGTAAATGTCAGCTTAGGATTTGGTCTTCAAAGAAAGGAAAATGTTCATTTATGTCCATTTATCCTCCACAACGGGAAGTTTATATCTTCTCCGTCTTAAGAAATGTCACATCAACATTCAAAGTTTTGAATGCTCAAGAGAAGCACTAATAAAATGATAGTTCATACGATTCATACAACATCATTTTCTTATTGGGCACCATTTTTCAAGATATTTTCAAAAAGATAAATTTCAAATTCTTTCAAAATTGTGTGCTCAACAAACTCCCACTCCAAGTTTTCACTCTATCCTTTCATTGAGGGGGGATTGTAATAATTATTAGTTTCATTTTGCATGCACTCCTGTTCTCCCATGACTTAGTTAGGCTCAGGTGAATTCCAGACATTAACTTGTTTTTAATTCACTAATTGTCAAAAATTGTAAACACATATGCAATTTTCGAGGGGGAGAATAGTGAATAAAATGTGATCAATATGGATTAATAATGGATACGATCTTCAATCTATAAGTGCGTTCCCAATCCTCGCATGTGCAAAACTCTTTCATAATATGGTGCATATGTGTAGGGGAGCTTTTTGGTAATTCTGGAAACTCTTAATGTGTCTTAAATGATTTCTCATATACGTTGATTGATTTTTATTAAATGGTTTTATGGATCCTTATGGCAATACCCTAAAGACTGACCAACTGTTATTTCTCAAGGAGTTATAAGGCGATTAAGGTTAGGTTTACTCGTTCCATGATCCAGCCAGAACCGGAGGGATCTACCCAGGAACACTCCATTAGATATAGTAAAAGTCCTAGGTATAATTGAAAAAAAGGAGTAAAGTAAGAATAAGGGAATAGTGCCGACTAAGATGGAGCTAGTACTGGAACATGCCCAACAAGGCACTAGTCATGAAGTCTCGATAAGCACTGAAGGGATTGAAGAATGAAAAAGAAATGTAAGGATAAAGGGTGTAAAGAAAGAAGCCCTCCATACAACCTTAGGCAGAAACCGGGTCAATACATAATCTATCGGTAATCACAAAGATGATTCTGATATTGAAGACTGACATCATGGACCCAGTGATGCAATGCACAACCTTCCCTTGCCACTCAAAATCTATTAAAATATTTCTGCTTCATTTCTTACGGATATCAACATGTTTCTATCGGCTTTATTATTCCGAGATCGTTGATATTGAAAAGGTGGCAGCCTGCTCCAGCCTCCGTTTACCAAATAACAAATGTGCACTCATAGAGTCTAGAGCCAACGAGATCCATCAAAAATCTCACTAGGACACAAATTCCAATATACAAAATGTCGTACATCATTATACAACATTTGGTATCAAAGAGTCCTACGCACTATCTATGTGATACTACCAAAACATCAGAGTGATGCTCTTTAGTATTCACAATGACGATGGAAATCCTGCTTGAGTCAACATCAAACAAGCTCTTGGTAGGTAGCTTACGAGATTCTATATGAATCAAGCTTGTGTCAACTGGATATCGGTAATGGTCCAGTATATGAATTGACGACTCAATCAGTCAGAAAGTAACTAACTGATTCACTCTTACCGTGTTGTCTGCTTTGAGACGCTCCGGTAATGAGAACAAGCAAGTACAGTGAATCTAATGCAATCGCGTTAGAGGATCTAACACTTTGAGCTGGAAACCCTGTCAAGGAGATTCTTTTAAATTGAATCTTCCTGATCACAGGTACAGTAGTCATACTGTAAAATAGTCCTCACAGAACCAGAGGTTAATTTAACCGAACTTAAGACGAATGACAAAGCCATATTCGTCCATACCTGTTGTTTATCACTAACATTAATTTTTAGGTATAAGTGACAGCGTTGCAACCTCATTCCAGTTGAGTCAAGATTCAAGACCTCATGCTCATGTTCCATAGAAATGAATTCATGATGAAAACTCAAGTACATGTTTCTAAGTCTTTCACAATCTCTGATGTACAAGCACTCCCTTAAAAGAACAGCATCGACAAGATTACTCATGTAGTTCTAGTAATCATGCCAAAGAACATGTGAAGGGAGATCGTTAACAAGTTTTCAAGACAATGAGCATGAGGGTGGAGACACAAGATCGCAAGGCGACATAAAGATTCAAGGTTAAAGATTTAGAGATCTCAACAGTCAAGACAAATCAAAGCCAAAGACCATGATATCAGTATTTTGTCAAAGTATATCAAGTTAAAGGTCAAGATCAATGGTCACAAGCATGCAAAAGGAAATACAAAAGAATTCCCAAGACAACAAGGTTCTAAGACTAAAGAACAAAACAAGAAGTGAAGCCTTATGCAATGACCACCCCTTAGGGGGAGATTGTTAGACCCAGTACTATGTGAAGTGATGGTCATTAAGACTCCCGAACTTTGTATTTGTCTAGTGTATGCTTACAGGAATTCTAGAAACTAAACGGGCCTTAGTTACGGGCTTTAAAGCCCGTTAGATATCAAGCCTGGCCTAGGAAGCCCACTTAAACCCTAGGTCGGCCCATGTTTGTTACTATATAAGCCATCTCCTCCTTGTGGAGAAGGTGTTGCTCTTTTCTTAATGTTCAACCATTTTGTTTTTGTTTACTTCTCTCTCAAAACTTTCCTCTCTCTAAACCTCAAGTAAATTGTGTGTGTGATTGTGAAGTGATAAGCCAACAAATATTAAAAATGTAGACCATGTAGATAATTTAGGATTTAATTTTCTAAGTGTTAGTCAAATAAGTGATAATAAGTGTCAGGTATTATTTTTCGAGCACGGTAGTGAAATCTTCAAGAATGGAAAGGTCATAGGTAGAGTTTCTAGGAAAAGCGGCTTATATGTGATAAAATTAGGAAATAATCCGAAAGAAAAAATTTGTCTTACAACGATTGAAAAAAACTCCACATTGTGGCATAGGCGATTAGGACACGCATATATGCGTCTAATTCAATCGTTAGCATCTATGAAACTAGTTAGGAATTTACATAAGCTTAAGTTTAATCAACATTTTTTGTGATGCTTGCAAAATTGGAAAACAAGCTCATGTTAGTCACAAAGCTAAGAATATCTATCCGCCGTACGGAGTTACAGAGAAACATCTACACCTTAGTAATAGTAGATGACTATTCTAGCTATACATAGACAAGATTTCTTAAAACTAAACCGAGGCTTTCGAGCAATTTGAAATATTTAGTAAGAAAATACAAAACCAACTAGGATGTTCAATAGTGTCAATTAGGACGGACCACAGTAGGGAATTTAATAATGAAGTGTAAATTGCAGAACTTTGTAATGCCAATGGTATTACACATAACTTCACGGCTCCACGTACTTCACAATCAAATGGTGTGGTAGAAAGGAAAAATAGGACTATACAAGAAATGAGTAGAACAATGTTTAATAAAAAATCATTACCACAAAAGTTTTAGTGTAATACCGTAGATACATCAACCTACATCCTCAACCGAATCCTAATTAGATCCATCTTAGGAAAAACACCATATGAACTCTTGAGAGGTAGGAAACCTACTCTTTATTACTTCAAAGTGTTTGGAAGTAAGTGTTTCATTCTAAACACCAAAGACTACCTCACCAAGTTTGGCCCAAAGTCATACAAAGATGTGTTCCTAGGTTATTCCTAAAATAGTAAAGCCTACATCATCCTAAACAAACACACTATGAAAATCAAAGAATCACTCAACGCAACATTCGATGAAACTCCTCCATCATCTAAAACATCACCTTTGATGGATAATGACTTACATGAAGAAGCAATTAAGGTTACCAAAAAGAAAAACTTAGAAAATGAAATTGAGGATGAAACTTTAGAAGATGACGAAATTGTCAACATTAAGGAATCTAAGAACCATCCATTAGACAACGTCATAGGAAAACTTAACCAAAGAACTCTTAGGTCTCAAGCCCAAAACTAAAGTAACTTCTTTTATTTTATATCAACTATAGAACCTAAGAATGTGAATGAAGCTTTGAAAGACGTAAGTTGTTAGGAATTATTGTAAACAGACTTAAGTCTGGTAGTTATAGAGTTAAGTCTGGTAGACATAGTTAAGTCTGCCAGTACTAAGTTAAGTCTGGTAGTTATATAGTTAGTACTATTCTTATTTAGTTAAGTCTGTTTATGTAACAGAATAGTAATAATAGTTATCTTAGAGATATTTTAGGAGATATCTTAGGAAAGGATATGCATCATCCTTTCACACGTTTAGTGGGAAAGGTTTACTTCCACTGATGGGGAATCGATTGAGTCTTACTATCATCGTTTCTCAAAACTGATGAATGATTTCAAAAGAAATAAACACTTTCCAGAAAAGATTGCCAGTAATCTCAAGTTCCTAAACAGCTTACAACCAGAATGGAGTCGGCATGTTACCATTGTTCATCAAACAAAGGACATGCATACAGCAGATTACACTCAGTTGTATGACTTCTTGAAGTACAATCAAAAGGAGGTAGATGAACTAAGAGTTGATCGTCTTGCAAAATCACAATAATTCTTTGTATATATTATATCAGAAAATGAAAATATAAAAATATAAAACCTATAAAAGCAAAATACAAAATCAAAAAATACAAAAATAATCTTCTCCGACATGTCTCTCGACAATCGATAACATTTGCGCACCTAGAAATGTTGATTAATATTAACACGGGTGAATAAATGAAGTTCGAGCGAGAGTTTTAAATGCTTTCAAAATATGTCCTTTCACTTTTTCTCTACGACTTCTAAGTAAATGTCAGCTTAGGACTCGGTCTTCAAAGAAAGGAAAATGTTCATTTATGTCCATTTATCCTACACAACGGGAAGTTCATATCTTCTCGGTCTTGAGCAATGTCACATAAACATTCAAAGTTTTTGAATGCTCAAGAGAAGCATAAGAAAATGATAATTCATACGATTCATACAACATCATTTTCTTGTTGGGCACCAATTTTCAAGATATTTTCAAAATAATAAATTTCAAATTCTTTCAAAATTGTATGCTCAACAAACTCCCACTCCAAGTTTACACTTTATTCTTTAATTGAGGGGGAGTATAATAATAAGTTTCTTTCTGCATGTACTCTTGTTCTTCCAAGACTTAGTTAGGCTCATGTGAATTCCGAACATTGACTTGTTTTTAATTCACTAATTGTCAAAAATTGTAAAAACACATATGCAAAATTTGAAGGGGGAGAAAGTGAATAAAATTGATCAATAAACCGGATTAATAACGGATACGATCTTCAATCTATAAGGTGCGTCCCAATCCTCGCATGACGCAACAACGCCTTTTCATAATAAGTGTGCATATTTGTAGGGGGGGGAGCTTTTTTTGGTAATTCTTGAACTCCTCAATGTGTCCCTTAGAATGATTTGTCAAATACGTTTTATTCATTTTATCAAATGGTATTTAATGGATCCCATTGGCAATACCCTAAAGACCGACCAACTATTGTTTCTCAAGGATTATAAGGCGGTAAAGTTTAGGTTTACTCGTTCCAAGACCAGCCATAACCGGAGGATCTACCCAGAATACTCCATTAAGAATAGAGTAAGAAGTCCTATGTAATGATGAAAAAAAAGGAGTAAAGTGAGAATAAGGTAATAGAGCCGACTGAGATGGATGCTAGACTTGAATATACCCAACAAGGCACTAATCCATGAAGTCCTCAGTAAGACAGAAGGGGATTGAAGAATGAAAAAGAAATGTAAGGATAAAGGCTGTAAAGAAAGGAAGCCCTTCATAACAACTTTAGAATAAACGCGGGTCCATACATAATGCTATTGTAATCACAAGATGATTATGATATTGAAGACCCCCCCCTGAACCAACATTTTTTCAAGGACCTCTAGTGATGCTATGCACAACCCTCCCTAGCCACTCAGAATCTCTCAAAAGATTTCTATTTTATTTCTCACAGAGATTAACACGTTGCTATCGGCCTTCTCATTCCAAGATCATTGATATTGAAAAAGGTGGCAGTCCGCTCCAGCCTCCGATTACCAAATAACAAATGTGCACTTATAGAGTCTAGAGCCAACGAGATCCATAAAAAATCTCACTAGGACACAAATTCCAATATACAAAATGTCATACATCATTATACAAACATTTTGTATCTATAAGTCCTAAGCGCATTTAACCTTGGAAATTGCCGAACATCAGAGTGGATACTCTTTAGTATTCACAGTGACGATGGAAATCCTTCCAGTGTCAACATCAAACAACTCTGGTAGGGGGGGGGGGGGGGGGGGGTGGCTTGCGAGATTCAATATGAATCAGCTGTGTTCAACTGGACTAATCGATTTTGGTCCCAGTATATGACTTGGACCGACATCAATCATAAAGATATTAACTAACTGATTCACTCTTATCGAGTTTTGCTTTAAGACGCTCCGGGTAACACTAACAAGCAAGTACACAGTGGAATCTAATGCAATCTGGTTAGCAGATCTAACACTTTGATAACCCTTCAAGGAGAAGTTCCTTTTAAATTGGAATCTACCTGATCACAGGTACATTAGTCATACTATAAAACGGTCCTCACAGAACTGAAGTTTAATGTAACCGAACTTAAGAAGAATGACAAAGCCATATTCGTCTATACCTGTTGTTTATCACTAACATTAATTTTCAGGTATAAGTGACAGCGTTGCAACCTCGTTTTAGTTGAGTCAATATTCAAGACCTCATGCTTATGTTCCATAGAAATGAATTCATGATGAAAGCTCAAGTACATGTTTCTAAGTCTATTCCGCAATTCTGATGTACAAGCACTCCCTCAAAAGAACATCATCGACAAGATTACTCATGTAGTTCTAGTAATCATGCCAAAGAACATGTGGAGGGAGATCGTTAGCAAGTTTTCAAGACAACGAGCATGAGGGTGGAGACACAAGATCGCAAGCCGGCATAAAGATTCAAGGATAAAGATTTATCGATCTCAACAGTCAAGACAAATCAAGGCCAAAGACCATGATATCAGTATTTTGTCAAAGTATATCAAGTTAAAAGTCAAGATCAATGATCACAAGCATGCAAAAGGAAATACAAAAGAATTCCCAAGACAACAAGGTTCCAAGACTAAAGAACAAAACAAGAAGTGAAGCCTTATGCAATAACCACCCCTTAAGGGGAGATTGTTAAACCCAGTACTATGTGAAGTGATGGTCATTAAGACTCCCGAATCTTGTATTTGTCTAGTGTATGTTCACGGGATTTCTAGAAACTAAACGGGCCTTAGTTACAGGCTTTAAAGCCTGTAAGATATCAAGCCCGGCCTAGGAAGCCCACTTAAACCCTAGGTCGGCCCATGTTTGTTACTATATAAGCCCTCTCCTCCTTGTGGAGAGGGTGTTGCTCTTTTCTTAATGTTCAACCATTTTGTTTTTGTTTACTTCTCTCTCTAAACTTTCCTCTCTCTAAACTTGCAAGAAAATTCATGTGTTTGTGTGTGAATTGATAAGCTAACATGAACATCGACTCAATATCCGGGAAGGATATTCGCCTGTCCGATAGAAGAAAAGGGGCCAGGCCCCGGAGCGTGCGAAAGCCATCCAAACGGAAGTATAGAAACTAGTAGAGGCGGGTATCATGAGAGAAGTTTATTACCATGAATGTCTATCCAATCCAGTCATGGTGAAAAAACATGATGGTAGCTGGCGGATGTGCGTGGATTTTACGGACTTAAACAAAGCCTGTCCGCAGGATTGTTACCCTCTTCTAGAAATTGACTAGAAAGTTAAATCTCTTTGCGGCTACCCCTTTAAGTGTTTCTTGGATGCTTACAAAGGCTATCACCAGATATAGATGGCGGAGTCAGACGAAGAGAAAACGGCTTTCCACACCAGCCAATGGGTATATTGCTATGCCAAATGCCTTTCGGCCTCAAAAAACGTTGGCGCCACGTACCAGCGGCTGGTGGATAAGGCTTTTGATAGCCAACTACTCACGAGGCAATCACTTCACACAATATCCACCTCAACCTTGAAATGTTTTTCAACAATCACATAATAATTTCACCCCAACCTTTTTTTGCTCAAAAGAGTCATCTCTTATGAATCATGAAACATCTAGGATTTATGTAGTAGTAAAACTCTTTGTTTAACTTAACTTTATGCATAATCTTGTCTTCTTGTATGAGTTAATTAGTTATGGCCTACTATTGTATGAGTTTCTTAATTATTGAATGAAACTCTTTTATAGGTGACTTGAATTTAGTGTTATGCTTAAAGATATTTGTCTTGCACTTGTACCTCTAACTTTGTTTTGTTGCAAATAATTTTCAATAATGTCGATACCCTTGGGCTCGCAAACGAAGGGACCAACACAAGGGAAGTCTTGATATCGTCGACATTCTTTCTTTCTACAACAAACTCGATGATCATCTTTTTTGAATTTGACAAAAAAGAGGAGAAATGGAATGAAACTCATTAATAATCTTAAAACATTTAACTTTATACAAAATGAGTTTATATTTTGTCATCATCAAAAGTGGGGAGAATGTGTAATAAACATAATAATTCTAAAAATATATCTATTATATTTTTTCGACCTCTCAATGTTTTAATAATAACAAAATGTAAAAACGTTTACGATAAAAATAAACGTTTATAAATTATTAATCGTAAAATTCCATTTCTAAGATTAGTGATCACTTAAGGTATGTACAAACAAATCATTAAGCATGATTAGTAATCACGAAAATATTTATTTCTTAACCATTACATTTTCGCAAAAGTATTTCTACAAAATAAATAATACTTTTTAATAAAAGAAAATATTTTATTTAAATAATAAAATTTGAATCTGGTTTTCCTCCTAAAATGGAAGCTTCTATACAAGATACCACCTTCCCCACAAAAAGATAAAAACAGGAGCGTACTCTGGTGGCGGCCCCTTTGTAAGGCCTGCGACCCCCCATATATATCCCTGGTGACTGCCAGGGACCCAAACGTAAACTAATCGTTGAAATCCTATCTATAAATACTGCACTATTTCTGGCAGAAAAACACACCTCTTGTTTGCACGAATTGTTTCTAGTCTTGCTTTCTCCTCCCCCCCCCCCCCCCCCCCCCCCCCCTCTACTAAAACCTTGTTTCTCTCACTTAAAATCTCTTGATCCTATCATTGAGGTTTGATCTTGTTTTAATTATTCCAATATCTTCTTCACATGCTACTCCTCTCAATCTCTATCACTGCAAGAGAAGAAACATTCGGTATTCGCCAAGAAACCAAATTGTATAATAGTGATCTCATCCTAATCTTCTTCTTTCTAATCAGTCAATCTCTATATGTAAGTTAATAATCTTATAGAAAATAATGTGAATTCGAATTCTGTGTAAATTCCGATAGTTAGATCTGTAGAATTGTTTCTAGAGCTAAGATTAGGGACAGCAGAAATTTAGCTTAGTGTCGGAAAATAACGTAAGCGACATGTAAACGGTTTTCTCTGCCTAAAGGGAGCTTGTTGACATAGTGAAATATCTGAGTAGTGATACTCTGGAGTGAAGTAAGCGAAGAGAGCTTCGAGCCGAACCACTAAATCACTTGGGCTCGTTTGTTTGATTGTTCCTTTTCTTATCTCATTATATTGATGTCATTATTATTTAGTAGTAGTTTTAGATATTTACAAATGGTTGATATCTATTATTGTTTGTTTGAACATACAACTCGAATCTAAGTATTTTGAAAGAAAACTTTTAAAACATAAAACAAACCTGTAACAATCCTCAACCCCCCCCCCCCCCTTTTAGTTTTCACAATGTGAAATCAAAAGATCTAGATCTTTGGCATGTTATTACCTATGGTGATTTTCCTTCCCGTTTAAAATAATCCCGATACCTAAAAGGATGACATTGAACCATTTGACAAATAAGCGATGATCTTAAAAAAAACTTGCTAAAAATAATGAAGCCAAAATGATAATTTATAATTACATTATTTTTCATTCATTTTCTTTTCTTTTCTTTTCTTCTTTAAGTGGAACTCAATAACACAACTTTTTTTTACTCATACTCGAGAACAGAAGAGCAAACCTAGTTTTTATTAAAAAAACTTCGTATATTTTGATAGTTTAATATTTTTGACTTGCAAAACTTTATATTTTTGGTTTCACGCTTTACATTTTATAGTTTTATAATATAAACAAAATTATAAAATGTAACACCCCCTTATTTGACATATAGCAGCGGAAGCTAAATTAGGGTATTACTTCATGAATCAAAAGTCATAATCATAGAAAACGACTCAAAAGAGACATTTTGGAAAATTTAGTTATCATTCAATAATATATCATAGTTTTACAAAAGAAGGTCCCAAAATACATATGAAAACATAGAGTTTGAAAGATAACAAGTTTGGACGCCCTCAAGTCCAATGCCACTCCGTGCTATAGGTTGCTCAATTACCTGAGATAAACATGCTAAAAAGGTCAACACAAAGGTTGAGTGAAATTCATTGGTTTAAAATGTAATAGTTGAATACAAGTCAATGTAATAGTAATAATTGCAATGAATACAATTGTCATCGTAAACAATAATATATTATTGCACTAAGCTTATTACACCGAAGCCTTAAGTAAATGTTATTCATAAGTTGTTGCCCTAAGCGGGTGCTTTGCCAAACACCCGGAGTTCCTCAAATGAAATGCGTCCGCTGACCATGTATGTACCAGAACCTGGACGGGGAAGTTCAGTCCCAATAGATCTATTCAGGCATTCACGCTTACTTCGCAAAGTAATTAACAGTTCATGATAGTGGGGCCTTATGGCAAATGGAGGTACTTAGGCAATAATATATCAGGATAGGATACAGTTTGAAAATACTTGTATTCATGTTTATAGCATGTATCTCCCCATAGAGTTTAGAAAACATGTAAATGTGAGACTATGAACTCACCTTAATAAGGTAGTTGATTGACGTCAAAAGTAACTCAATTGGAAATAAACGGCCTCGTCACGCAACCTGAGGTAATAAGTCAAGTCTTAGTTTGATTGTTTCAAAACTTTATTTCATAAAGCTTAACGTAAATGATGAATTTGGTTTATTAAATTGTGAAAACATCATATCACTATTCGGGCTATCATAGTCCAGAGGTTATGTAGTAAACGTTTGAGGAGCTAGGACACTTTAAATCGTAAATCCAGCAACTCATCAAAACGTCTACCCAAATGAAAGCCCCTCACATGAAATTCCCTAGTAACGTGATACGTTATAGTTTAAATGATAGGATTTTATCTTTTTAAGTTTCTTCAAAAGCTAGTGGATGATAAATTATGTTAAATATATAACATAATTATTTTATAGTGTTTCGATCGATGAATGAAACGATAAATGTGTCGGGTTTTAATAAAATCGAGTCTTATAATATTTAAATATATTTTTATAATTAATATAAAAATATTACATTTTATACCCTTGAGAATATGAAAATGACAATATATACCCTTGGTATATATTAATTTACACTTTTAACCCTTTAATTATATTTTTAAAATATTAAACCTTTAACTTTGGAAATTGGCAAAACAGGCCCCTGTGGTTTAACTTTGGAGTATTTACACTTTTGGCCCGAAAACTATATAAGTTTCAATATTTACAATATATACCCCTTTGCATGGTTCGAATTGCATTTCTAGTCCATAATCCATAATCTTTGTATTTTTAATCTCGAAATCGATTTGCAGCTTATAGCTTATTACTATAAGCTAAAATAAGTAAGTTTTACGAGCTTGTAGCTTATGAAAAGAGCTTATGAGCTTAAAAATCCAAAATGGGCACGTTTGGTTTAGAAACAATAACCCGATGGGTTAGGGCTTTTAGGATTAGTTTTAATGATTATAAAAGTGATAAGTGAGCTTATAGAAATAGCTTATTACAACAGCTTATGGCTTATAGCTTATTAGGTTCACGAAAAGAGCTTTTAGGGTTTTAAGGGCGCGTTTAGTTTAGGAAAACCAAGCGTGTTGCTTAGGGTTTTAAGAGCTTAAATATATAGCTCAATCCAAGCTTACACATGATCTAAAACACATTAGGAGCTTATTGAACAAGTTATAGGACTTACAAGGGCTTATTAGGGTTCGAATGACTTGGAATGGGTCGTGTAACCTTGGAGATGAATCAAGGATCCTTTGATCTTATACCTTGGCTTCTATAGTGGCTTAAACTTCTTCTCTTTCTCTTCTTTGGCTTTAAATAGGTCAAGAGCAAGTGAGTGTGTTTGATAAAATTATGTGTTTGTGAAAGTGTATGTATTTCATGTATATAAAGGAAAGAGTAGTGGCCAAGTTGTGAGGAGTGGTGGCCAAGTTCTATCAAGGTGTGATTATTAAAAGCTAGGTCAATAGCTTGGAGAGGTGTTAGGAGGTGGAGAGGGGTTCGGTTTACTATGGTGGTGATGAGGGGGTGAGGTGGCGGCATGGTGGTGAATGGGTGGTGACAAGGTGCTTTACTTGGAGTGCAAGGTGACAAGGTGGTGACAAGGAGGTAAAAGGGAGCTAGCAAGGTGGTGACAAGGTGCTAGGGTGATGGGGACAAGGTGAAGGGTGCTTGCTTGGTCTTGGCTTGGTTCGACTAGTTTAAGTGGTATCGGGTTGTTTAGGATTTTGGTTTAGGGTTAGGGTTTTAAGTTGAGTGTGTGGACTGAAATGGAGGGAAAAACTAGTTTAAATGTGATGCTAGAAAGACTTGTAATCTACGCTAGAAAGGTGATACAAAAGCTCATAGAAATTATAGGGAAAAATGCTTAATTTGAATGTTGTTCATAATCGGTTTGT
>BQNB010012912.1:7740-73559 GCA_026074375.1 Tanacetum coccineum
ACCCATCTAATGGGCCGGGTCAGCCCATTTAAACATTAAGAAGACTTATAAGTCTTAAAGACTTATAAAAACCGAGGACCAATGTTGCCACTTACCCAAACTTTTAACCCTGTTACACCAAAACGGTAATACAAACAGAGTACCATATTTTGGTGCCAAATTGCCAAAACAGGGTCTTCTTCACCTTGCACCCTGCAACAAAACAACAAAACCATCACCATCCCTCAACCCCACTCCACATGGGTCAATTGCCATGTTGGAAATCTTATACAGTCCCATTCGTCAATGGAACAGGACAAAATTTCAATGGCCATGATCAAGGGACTTGCGCAACACTCAAGATGGACAACTATGATGACTTTGGGACTCTACTCACACCAAAAGCACAAGTGCTCAGCCTTCTCACAAAAGAAACACACTATGAAGAACCAAGACCATTAGCTTATTATATATATAGGACTCTTGTAAGCCTGAAATGGCATCTAGTTTTATTTTTTCAACTTATTTACTTAATGTTTTACTTATTGCCTTTTAAATTCTAAGCCTTGTAATCTTTTTAAGTTTAATGAAAGTTTGAGGAATTTTATGCTTTAAAATCTATTTTTAAGCTCTTATTGTTTTCAAGTCTTGGTTAAGTTACTAAAAGCTCTTATTAAAACTCTTATAAGCTGTTTATACTTAAACAATGAAAACTTTCTAGTTTTGTGTTGTTTAAGAACTAGTTCACATAGAATTCACTCAAAAAGCTATTTGGAAGATAAGCCAAAAAGGGAAGGGCTTATTGCTGTCACTAGCTTGTTCTTGAACAAGCTAAAGCTTGTAGACAAAGCTTTTAAGAGCTTATTCGCACTTGTTTAGAGCAAAGGGCTTTGTAAGTTCCATTTTCTTTCATTTTTAAGCTTTTACTATAGCATTGCTTATTACAGCTTATTTTATTTCGCTTAGCGAGATTCTATTGCTGATATCGGCTGATTTTATGTATTGAGTTTAATATGATTTTAGTCTTATTTTGCTTAGGTTGTAAGTTAGACAATCAATTTTAGAGTTATCGTTAATAATCTGTCCTAAATAGCTCATTAAAATTAGCAGAGTTGTGTAGCCTATTAACAAGCTTGTTAGAAGTTTAAGATTTTAACACCACACCAGCTTCTCTATAAGCTATAAAAACATCTGATCTTTGTCAAAGTTTTGCTAAATAGCTTTTTTGATCAAGTTAAAATCATACCAACACAGAATTTAAAAGGAGGTGTTGGTTTAAAACTTGTTTTAAAGGTCAAAATGGGTCCAAACTTTCTTGTACTTTTGAGTCACTTAATAAATTAATAAAAGTAGTTGATAAAGAAATCAGTTTGTGTAAGTATTATATAAGCTTTTACTTCATCAAAACACACACACACACTAAATGACTTGTCATTTGAATCTGTGATTTTTAATCTCCTATCATCATTATTTATTAGCTTTTCAAACGGGGGGTTTTAAGTGTTATTCATGCTTGTTTTATAGTCTAAAATGCAATAGGGTAGAAAAAGAGTTTTAATTTTGCAGAGTGTTTAGTGGTAGCTTATAGCAGACACACACCGCGAGAGTGTTTTTAAGAGGTTTGTTAATGTAAAAGAAGCTGTTTTTCATTTGCTTATGGGCCCCACCCACCCGTTAGTGCGGAATTTCAAAACTACTTTGTTGCGCGCGAAGTGTTAATTATGTGATTTCCTTTGAGAGTTTAATCGTGATCTGTTTGGTGTCCTATAGTCAGAAGGATCCATATTGTTAGGCTTGACGTTCTAAGCGTCAAAAGTAGATTTAGAAAAGTTACAAAATATTTCTTAAGTGTTAGTAGATGTGGAACAGCTTTGTCAATACAAGCTTTTCAAGGCGGAGGTGGGTGGTGTGGTGTTTGAACCGGTGAGATGAGGATTGTTGATTAAGTAGTGGCATTGTTTTTTAGTTGGTATATAGTCCATTTGGCTATAAGACTTTTAAGGCTTAAAAATAACTCAAAAGTGCCCTACAGCGTTTGTTTCCAAATTGGTGGTAAGCCAAAAGCGTATTTGAAGCATGATAAGCTGGGAGGGACTTAGGCTGTTGCTTGAATTTCAGTTTATGTGATTCGTGCGATTAATTATTTTAGCAGTATTTAGCTTATTTTACTTGAGTAAGTTTATGGAACTGTCATTACACACAGGTGAGCTTAACATTTCAATTATAAACATCCTCTTTCAATGGTTGTGAGTCTTTTGGTGAGTTTCAGTCGGTGATTGGGGGTCGTAGAAGAGAGATTTTGCTATAATTGCGTATTAAACAGGTTATAATATGCGCTGAGCTAGCCCATCTAGCCTTTCCTTAGCTTATTTAGTTGAAAAGTACCAAGCACAGATAGCAATTTAAAAGCGTTAAGACATTTAGCAGTCTGTCACTTTTTGAGCGTTAATTCTAAGCTTATTCTAAGTTTACATATTTTTTTTTGTCCACAAAAGTGCTGAAGATCATCTGCTTATTTTAAAAGCTGTAAAAATGGCAATAATATATAGTGGTAGGAGGGTAGCCCCAATGTTACATCAGTCTCTGAAGCCTGGACCGTCACCTTCCCCTCAATCCTATATATGTTACACCACACACTGAAATAACCTAGGTGGGGGCTGGGGGCGCGCGGAATATCTTTATCCGTTAGGTCTCTTCTATATATAGACACAGTATCATCCATTAAGAGAGATCCCTTATATCTGCGCTTTATACAGCATGAAGAATTTAGCCTCTTAGATGATAACAACTTATTTAGATAAAATGTTTGCACCAGCCTTATTTTTCTTAATCCAGCGTGTTCAAGGACTTTTTGGAATTTTTTTAGATTATATATTTACATTATAATCTTTAATATTTATTGAGGTTTCTCTCTCTATCATTTATTATTCCATTTATATAAATATAAAAAATAATAAAAGTAAAAACATGATATAATTGGTTGGTGTGTATATTTGAGTTGAGAAAATTGACCTTGAGAAGGAGAATGTAATATTGCTTTCGCTGTTATATTTGTAATTTTATTTTTTTTTAAAGAACGCGCATATAGTGAGCGAGCGCGCGGTCACGTTTTTCTGTTGTTAACTTATTCACATGCATGTTTTGGAGTGGATTTGCTTGAGTTCTTGCATTTTTAGTCAATTAGGACTTATAAAGATAAAGATCAGGTAGTGATTTAAATAGATCATATTATTAGGGTTATAAGTCAGTTTTTTAGATTCCTGATTGCGTTTGTGGTGTGTCTATTGGGGGTGCCTATAAGTTTTTTTAGTGTAGATTGCATTAATTTTCCTTTCAGACTAGAAAACCAATCAAATCCTGTTACATGCCCAAAAAAACGAAAAATACCGGACCTCGACTTTCCATTGCACGCCTCTGGGGATATACGACAGAGAATATCAAACTAACCTGACGAGAGATGGCGAGATGTGAAGGGGAGAGCGAGGCCGATATCTATCTATATCTACGTATCTACTCTACAGAGCTCGGCGTCTATACTTGACTATGTGACACACAATGTCTCTGTATCTATCTATATCTTTGACTCTCTATCTCTCTCTCTTAGCTGAATACGGCGGACACTACAATGTCTCTCTCTACTCTCTACTACCATATGAGTAATCAAAACGTTACAATACTGAAATCCACGGTACATAATACAAATAGAAGTACTCTTATGGTCTGCTCGGTAATACGACAGAGCAATGTTGTAGATCAACTACATAATTTTGGCTTAGCGTTTCAATCGGTATCAGGATAACTATCATAGTAGACTTCATGCGAGGGCTAAATGTATTACGAGCGAGAGCTCATTCTCTCTCCGTACAAGGGGCATGCTACTGGTTCGGAACTAAAACAAAGGGTGCGTCATGAAAAAGGATGGCGAGTGATATGTAGTGGCTAAGGTATGTGGGGGGTGGGGGTGGGGGGCGAGAGTGGGGAGAGGGAGAAACACTACATCGATGTATGCTATATCGATTAGAATTTACATGACCAGTTGATAAACTGTGTAACGGCAGAGATTATCGTAAATCTTACTATAAGTAATATGTATTTATGGGGTAGTGACTTTAGGACTGGCGTGGGACAAGGGGACGGGATGTCTAGTACTACTTAGTGGGGATTGATCTGAGGTTTTTTACAATGTGATTGTCTTCAACTGGGCGCATGTAAGTTACATATGTAGTAGAGTGTGGCAGGCAGGCAGAGGGCGGGGGGAGGGTGTTAAGTGTCAAATGAAGAGCACATTTTCGATTGTCGCTAGTGGGACGAATGGACATGGGGTGTAGTCACGACTGGACTACTAAAATTACTTGATTTTTGTATATCTATGAACTATATAAAGACACAATGATAGTTATGAGGGCGATGGATTAGTTGGTACAGGGAGGTAGGAATACGTGGAGTCTTCACAGAGGATTGGGCGAGTGGAACACGAGGAGAGAAGTGTAAAGGCTTGAGTTGTGAAGTGGAAGATGTAAAGGGTATGGAGGCTTTATACGGATTAGGGGAAGAAGGACGGTTACAGGGGAGGAGTTGGTGTGGAAAAATTAGAGTGACACTAAATCTTAGAATCAGCACAGAAACTACAGTTTAGAAGTCATTTATCCCAGTTTCTTATGCATAGGTTTTTTAGATATTTTATACTACAATTTGATGGTAATTGAATTTATGGTTTCTTATACTCTTATTAGTTTTTTATTTTTATCTAAATGATTCCTATGTTTGATAGCTATATCTAATACATGAGTTTGGGTGGGTAAGAGGAGGAGTGAGAGGGTAGGGGGAGGTAACAATTGGGGTGATTTGGTACAATTATTTAGTAATTTTTTCGGGAGCGAGGTTTTTTTTTTTTTTGGTTGTTTTCTCTCTTTATATCATATCTGCCGTAATATTTCAATTATACTCTTATCAATATCTGTGTTATATTCACTATTTCTATCTTTTTATTCAGTCTATGTATTGTATCATCTATACTGTACGATTAAGGAATATCAAATATCTTGGTTTGTCAAGGTTTGTAAGTGAATTACCGAACTCAATAAGCAACTCCACATACAAAATATTCTAAAGGATACAATGTTCATTTATATTAATACATTTACAAGGAGCTTATGGAGGATAACACACATGACCTTCTAGGTTGGGTTATATTCTAAGCTTTGGAATGCTTAAGGGTTAATAAAAGCAAGTTTGGGAATAAAAACATTAATGAGTTACCATTACACACATAAATCGAACCAAGAATCATACAGATCATTAGTATGATCGCAGAACACACTAACAACATGTAATAGTCTTCCTTATTCAAAATATCATAATGTGCTACTTCATAACTAGTTTATAACAGGGATTATCGTCTATAATAAACACATTTACGTAACGAGTAGGGAACGAATAACTGTAAAAGCTGTTATGGGACAGGACAAATGAATTTAGGCGAGGGGTGAAGTCTTGATCCCTATCTGCAGGTTTTAATAAATCTATATGTTTATTTTGTTTAGTTTTAATAAGTGTGGAGGGGGAGGGGGGGCGGGGGGGTGAGGGGGGGGATGTATGTTCTATAGTTGGGGGGGATGTTATGTTTTAATTAGTGTGTGTTGTTTGTATTGTGTGACTCGGTTGTAGTTGGAAGGGTTCTATATATTGATGAGCTGATGTGGAGTGTGCGAGGTGGTTGAGAGTAGGGATGAAGGGATGCGAGGCGTATGGTGAAGGAATGTCTATCGTGGTTCGGGAATATGCACGCTGTGGGTGATTGCGACATCGGACACAAAGACTAAAAATAGGGGAAGGCGTGTAGACTTTATCTAAATATTCTAACATGGATGTGTCCAAATTTTTGGATCATCTGGACTTGGGAACAAGCATGTATCTTTCTACATTTATAGTCTGAATGAGGTGTGTAGGAAAGTTGACTGGAGTCGATGGTTGGAGGATGGCGTTGATTTGTAAGTGAGTAGGGTCGTATGTGGTTAAACAGTGTGAGTCCAGTGTGAGAGACTCAACACGAATATTGAGAGGGGCGATGGCACGCTTTTCCATTCCGTGTCCGGTTTTTTCGTTTTGGCTTTGTTTTTCGTCCTTTGTGTGATATCCGTTTCCTGCACACTACAAATGCAAAACAAACATATATTTGGCAGTTTTTGTCTGTTTTTGGTCATTTAAGTCCGTTTTTAATGGATAAAGGTATGTGTAATTTAGCACATACCAACAAGTCACGCCCAAAAAAGCCATGGCTTATAAATAAGCTCTACGAGCTTATTTAGGAGCCTAACGTGCTTATCAAACTTGCATGGGCCTTAAAATGTCATTAGGAACCTTGCCGAACCCTTAATGGACTTGTTAGCCCATTAACGAGTCCAACCGCGAACCTTTAAGCCACAATAAGCTTAAACAACTTATTTGTGAGCTTGAACAGCTTAATAAGCTATCTATGAACTTAGAAATGCTAATGGACCTAAGATGGATCAAAGGGAACTCGTGTAAACCTATTCGGGTTCTTATTGGGCCCAAAGGCCTAATAACGAGCTTATTGGCTTATTGGATAAGTCAAACATTAAAACAGACCCTAAAGTGCTCATTAAGGCTATAAATTATAAGTTGATCATGTCTTAGAACCTTAATGGACTTTTAAAAGTATTCGGGTTAGAGTTATTGGGCTAACGAGCCTAATAAACTCAAATAAGCTCACCCGAGCTTATTTTTCAGCCAAACCGAATCATTAAGCTTAAATGGCCTTAATAAGGGCTTATGTGCTTATTAAACCTTAATTGGACCTTTTAAATGCTTATTGGACCTTAACGGGCCCAATAAGGTCCAATAAGCCAAAATAAGCTCATCCGAGCTTATTTATAAGCTGACCCAGCTTATATGGCTTATTGGAGCTTAATGAAACCTAATGCCACTTGTTAGAACTTAATTGGAGTTAAAATGCGATTTTTACAAGTTAAGGGACTAAAAGTGTCAATTTATAAACTCAAGGGTTAAAACTGTCAAAAACTATTTTAGAAAGGTCTAGGGACTGTTTTAGACATTCTGAAACTTAAAGGGGCTGTTTTAAACATATAAGGACCAAAAGTATATATTTGTAAAGTTGGAGGACTAAAAGTGTAATTATGGAAACCTAAGGGTTTAAAATGTAAATATTATATAATACATAAACACAAGGGCTGATTTGTAAATATAGAAAACCTAAGGGTGTTTTATGAACGAAAGTGATTTTTATAAACACTTACGAATCGGACGAGTTATAATATTATCAGATATTATACGAGTTAAACACGACTTAATAAATATGAATATTTATTAACAACGCTTATACGTTTCCCAAGAGTCATCACGTAAAGACAAATACAATAAACATGTGCACCACCACACAAGTTATAACAGTATATATAAACTAGCAAGATATTGTAGTTTATACATTAAGTCGTTAGCCTAAACTTGTAGACTAAGACTGGTCGTATTTACTTAGGTATTTGACGGTGTGATTCTTCTACTTGGATATATTTATCATTTTCAGAGGACTATTCACTAAGGTGAGTTCATGGCCCCACGTTTTACATTTATTTAAATGGTTTACATCTTTGGGGTGAGAACATGCTTTGTTTTACAAATTGGACGCAAGTGTACATTTTATACAATGATTACGTGTTTGCCTAAGTAGCGATAACCCACTGAGCCCTTTATCATGAACTGTCAATCACTAGATTGTGAGCGCGAATGCTATAAATAGATCTATTTGGGATTGACATCCCCGTTTGGGTGAGTAGCGCTCACTGTGCCGGGTTGCCGGACAACAAACGTATACCATGTCGGATTTGGGATGTTGCGGGTTAGAACATCATTCACGGGCAATTATTGGCAATTTATTGCATTCATACACGTCGAGCTTCAGTGTCATGAGCTTAGGAAAACGTAATTACTTTTTATGATGTTTGCATCTGTTGCTTAATCATACACTTGGAAATCTTGCGGTCCTACTATTGATTTACATAAACCTATGAATTCACCAACTTTATGTTGATATTTTAAGCATGTTTTTCAGGTCAATAAGGCACGAGGTGCGATGATACATTGGGAGTCAATAATTGAAGAGTCAACACTTAAGATTTGGGGTCTTATTACACTTTGGGGACAATTGTTATAAACCGGAATCTTTATCTATATTGTTGAACAATTTGAAGCCATGAGCTTATGTAACAAACAAGTATTTTGTTAATCCAATGTATCTTTTTCAAACGACACGTTTAGTAGTCGTTCTCTGATCTTGTGCTATTGACCCAATAATGTAACGCCTTCGGATATTCAACATTCCGCTGCATACTCAGATTTGAGGGTGTTACAGTATGATTCATTAGCTGGCTTCTACGGTGTGATGAAACAGCCTTGCCTTGGCATTATCCCTGTAAGTTTCGAGTTCAGTTCCTTTCATTTGTTAGTCTATTTGACTTAAAAAGTCAACTGATTGTAACCATTTTGCAGCCATTTATTATAGAATTTGACCATCTGATGCCAACAAAATGCACTGCTGGGAACACTGGAGTCTTTGTGAACAGAAGAGAACTCAACCAAAATATTTAGATCTTCTTGCTGGTAGAGGTCTACCAACGACCAAAGACATGTCTTATATCATTGACATTTTTGGGAAGTCATAGATGAAGACACAAACGAAGAACTTGACTGTCTTGGCAAGCTTGCTCCAACATAAAGTTTGACTTTTTATCTATTATACTTTGAACTATATCTTAAATATTCAGTCTAACATAATTTCTTGATTAATTCACAGGGTCGAAAAGGTTAAACATGGATTTGGCATGAAAGTTCCCAAAGTTGTTCCTAAGTGAACCAGTTTGTTCGTGCTGATACATTTACAGGTTACTTAGGTGTTCATACAATGGTCCAGTCATCACGGTAAAGAAATTTTAGAATCTTCATGCAACTATCTGTCGGTTACTGCAGGTAGACAACCAGAACTCGAGAAGCATGTTGGAGTTGGTGGTAACAGTTACTCAGCATTTATAGCATTAAACATAACGGAAAAAAAAATTGTGAGTTCTGTTCTAAACTTTATGGTGATCCAAGTGCTGATAAAGACGAACTGTGAAGCTTGACCCGAAAAGGTGAGGGCTTTCGAGGAATATGGGATTCAAATAGTGGCTGAACAATGTTTTGAGACACATTCCAGGAAGGCTTCCATATGCCAAATCCTATATAAACTTGAAAGGCTTCCATATCTGCTTTTATCAGGTACGTCGTCTCGAAACTAAGGTACTACATACGATTACATAGCATGTATTGAAAAAAAAAATCTTCCAGTATATGTAAACAAGCAGAATCATACATACATGTATAACGCAACATGGTGATTTGAGTTGTGAAAAACATTTCTGCTGGACGATCATTCTCATGGGCTTAAGAATACAATTTAATTATAAGGAAATGGCTTTTGACAAAACGAACGAAGTCCATTAACCAATCAGCTTAAAATGTAGTCAGGGTAAGTTTTTAGCACAAAATGATATAAATGCTATTCGAGTTACGCTACTGCAGCATAAGGTGTGCTTGGTTTAGGCTGTTGCAACTACTAACTAATGGATGATATATATGCTGCTATCGAAACTGTTTTCTTATAACCAATACAGATTTAAAACGTAGGGAAGGGATTGCTTTCCAAGTTAAATGAAACATGTTCTAGCTAAAATATAATCAAGCTGTTATTAAGTAAATGCGTTGAGATACATTCTTTTTCTCTCATCATAACTCTTCCTATGAGGTTATGTGAATGCAAACTATGAACCATTTTTTTCTATTTTCAGGCAAGATTTTGCATACTATGCATCAATATGTTTCAGATACTATGGGGACAGAGTCAAGTACTGGGTGACTTTAAACAAACCATATGTTGATGCGGCTTATGGTTATAGATCAGGGATTTACCCACTGGCTAGGTGCTCTGCTTCTTTGGGGAATTATACCTCTGGGGATTTTAAGAGTGAACCATATATCGCAGCTCATAATATGATCCTATCCCATGCTGCAGTAGTTAACATGTACAGGACCAAATAGGACCAAATATCAGGTACTCCAATTTGTCCATTGTCCTGATATATTGCAGAACAATATAAATCTTTAGATACATAGTATTTGTCAGGTTGTATGCATAAGAAATAGACAACCTATTCATATATCAAATCTGCATACTTTGTATACGCATATGGTACAGGAACCTAAAGCTAGACATGAATTGTAAAGTTGTATGTGTAAATGGTGAGCCGTAAAGTCGTATATTTATAATAGGCTTTTATTATGTGTGTATAACAGATAGATCGGATATATGTGTGAAATATAGTAGTGCTTGACATCACTCCCTATTTATAATTATCAAAAGTTGACAGTGGATTTCACTTAGGAACGTGTAGCTCCACAAAAGTTTCTATACATTCTCCATCTTTGCTGGAGCAAGAATTTTCAGCTGTGAAAAGAAATGAGGTATATGACTCAAACAAAGATGATTGGGCAAAGTTTTATACCGAAATCAATCAGAGAACTTTCTGATGGGTGTATATATTTGAATATTGGGTATCAGGTTAATTGTTGTTAAAGTTATGTTACCATTATGCTGTTAGTCGCTTCATTACTTTTCCTTATGGTTAGTATTGCCTACTGTATTAGCATTAAGTTTCATGTTTTTTTTCATTTGTGTAGTAGACCGACTCCTTGCAAATCTATGTGGCTCTGCGAGAAGGACATAAAACAATCACAAAATGTGACCGTTATCTCGCGTGCCATGATGGTTGTGCAACGTCAAAGCAAAGGTATGGTACTTGTAGAATCCTAGATCATTCGATTACACAAGTACACACAATGATTAGACTTTAAATTTGGACTTGTATTTAAAGAAAAACAAAGAACATGGTTTTTGTTTTTTTTTTGTTTGGCAACAAAACCACACAAAAATGAAAACTCTAAAAATATCTAAGTTTTTTTCTGTCTCTCCTTAGAAATGAAATAAAATGGCTTTATATAGCCCTCTCTAGGGCCTTGGCCTTTGGGCTATGATGGGCTTTTTCATTTAATGGACCATTTACATATATTACAGCTTAAACGGCTAGACTTCTTGTCTTTGTATCTTCTGAGTGACGAATGCTTCTTTGTTCGGGTCCTCATTTATGTGATCCTAACAACTCCCCTAGATGAGGTCACGTGAAGTTAGCTTCATCGTTGCATGTCTCTTTAGCTCGTTGTTGATAGGGTACTTCACTTGTTGTGCTTTGGTAATTCAATCTTTAACACCTTGATCATGATCTTCAGAACTTGATGTGATGACTTGTTTAAGCTTTACTTCTCTGAATTACTTTGTGATCTTCTTTCGCTTTGACTTTGCCATACGCTGAACTTTAGTCTCACATGCTCATATCTGTTGGAATCTGGAAAGCTTTGATGATGTATCTTCTTCTAATCTCCATAATGTTTAGCATTTGAAGAAGACATTGATTTTCAGAGATTGTGCGGAAGCTTTGTATGTAAACTTTCTTGATTTCTTCAGATATGTGAGTAAGGATATGAGCATGTCTTGCATCGGATACTTTGAGTCGTCATTCGCTATCATAGAACAATTTAGTCACCAACAAAACATTTTGTTATGTAAAATCCACTTAATGTGTTCTAGAAAAACATTTTGTGAACACACAAAGGTTTTATATTTTGAAGGGACCGAGTATAGACGATACTCAATCTGGTCGGTTACATTAACCTCTGATTCCGTGAGGATCAATGATTACAGTATGAATACTGCACCTGTGATCAGATAGATTCATTAAAAGAACCTTCTTGACAGGTTTTCCGGCACGTGACAAGCTAGTTCCTCTAATACCTAAGTATCAGATTCCCTAATGTTCGCCGTTCTCTAGACCAGATGTCCGAAGACTAACACACTATAAGTATTTCTACTAATAGAATGGTAAAGAGTGAGTCAGTACAGTTACTATCTGCTGACTATACCGTATAATTCCTTTTTCAGCGTTTTACTTCTTAATACAATTAAGTACCGTAGAAGGCCTGTGGCAAAAATGATTTGAAAAACATTCGATGTGCTTATAAAATTTGTTTGGGGCACAAACGAAAGTTTAAATCAGAATGCTTCTGATGATGTTTTGAAATATATCCCGAAAGATATGAAGTGCCTTGGGAAATCCAAACTTGTACAAGTACATTTATGGAAATCCACTTCACTAGTGGGCGCAGTCCGAAGACCAGGCATGAGCATTCATACGAATACCCTGGTGGTACAACATCTCTTTCCTCAGCATTCCATAAGATCACTTTCACGAACATGAAACAAAAGATTCTTTGTCATTTATCAAGATACTTGTGTATAACACAAAAGCTTTGGTATCTTGACATTGTTGAGTATATTGACACTTTTACTCCCCCTATACATGTGCATCGATATTCGAAAGATGTTTTGCACATGCAAGGATAGGACTTAGCATTTTGAATCAATCGAATCATTAGTTATCCGGTTTACATTTAAGTCACATTTTCTCCCCCGATCAAAAGTATGCAACTTTTGTATGGTTTTGATCTATAATGGACTTAAAATGTATTGAGCTCCCCCTCAAACATTGAGGTGAGCTAAATGAGCACAAATATCAAGTGAATACAAAAACTGTTAGTATGCCTGATTCTCCCCCTCAAACAATGACCCGGGTATAATAGAAAATGTTTTGGTCAATGTTTGAATGGTGACTCCAGAACAGTTTGATAAACAAATAGTTTATGAGAAAAATGGTTCGGGGCTTAGACAACTTCTTGTCTGTTGAAGAAATAATGCACTGAAACGTACATTAAATCTCTGGGATAAGACCGGGTTACAGTCTGAAATAACTGCAAGCCATATAGCAATTTTTTTTTTAAATTAATTATATACTAATATACAAAGGATACAATGCTTTAGCATTCAAAAATACCAGATATCCCCTTGGAACCAGCCTTTCGATCACTAAGATTGCAATCAGGGAACCTAGAGATCTTAGTAACTTTGGTACTAGAACTAGATGCCCGGGTTAAGTTCTAAAGGCTCAACAATGGGTTTTCCCCACAATCCAAGAAAAAGGACAGTATCATACAACGCAAAATGTCGTCCAGTGGGTTTCCACTGAGGCTTAACACTACCAACAATCTTTCCAGTTGGTCTCCAAGCTGTCTTAGTAGTGTTCACATTATGATTTTCTGGTGCTTCCAAAACCTTCTAGTATGATCACACTATGTTTGGCATGGGGGGTTTTTGGTAATCACAGTGACTACAAAGAACGAATCACAAACTGATTATGATAAACAACATTCAACTATCCTATTGTGAATCTGCTGCTCTCCTCGCATTCACACTCTTATTGGGCAAGATACGATGGTTCCGAGTGTGGCACTTTGGCATAGGTTATAGCGAGATTCGCTTGGCAGGTTGGTTCTTAGTTAGACAATACAGCAGGAACAATAAGGCTTTTGTTGTGTTGCACTGGTGGTTTCTGTGTGGGTCTATTTGAAGTCCTGGGAGGTTCTTGAAAAGTAACTTGCTTCTTCTTAGGCAGCAGGGTTGGTTTCACCCAATTGGCTCTTTTTGGAGGTGGAATGTACTTTGAACTTTGGTATACATCCCTGAAGCAAGTACTTTGGTTTCTCAGAGGCTTGTATGATCCACACTCTTATTGCCACTACAACTTCAGTTTTCATTTGTGCAATCTCATCAGTTAAGGCAGTTAATCTTTTCGTGTACGCAAGTACGCTGATTAGAGTATCGCCTTTGACAGTTCATCATACCGTCTTTTCAGACTCACGTTTTCTACCTTAAGGCCATCTAGCTGAATCCTAAGGGAGGTAATCGTATCTTTCAACTGAATATCGTCTGTTTCAAGTGCCTGTTGTCACAACTACCTCAGTTGAACCTACATTCAACACCTTCATAGTTGATCTGAGCGATCAAAATTCCTGATAGTGTCATCTTTTCCCTTGAAGCTGTTGTCTTAACCTTGTTAATTTCAAAAATTGGCATTGAGGTCACTGAAAGTGTCTATGCACTGTTTATAGTTTTGAAATTTAAGTTGTAAACTAACATAATTCTGTTCGAGAAAGGCAAAACGTTTTTCAGATTCAATAAAGAGCTGTTTCTGTTTTGAAATCTCAGCTTCAAGTTCAAGAACTTTAGTGTGTTCCCTATCGCATGCAGATCTAAGATCTTCGCAAAGGCAATTCGAACTAGGGGGCACAACAAGATCGGAAGTAAGCACAATAGAGCAGATATCTTTTTCTAAACACTCAGCAATTAAGCATTCATTTATGATTAAAAGATTTTTCTTCTCTATGGTCAGGTTCTTGTTATCAAGAACACATTGTTCATATACCCCTCATCCAAATCAACAAAAATCTGTTCAAATTCTCAGTAGATCTTTGAAAAATGTAACATTATCAGCTTTGGATATGATTTATGAAATGTCGAAAAATTGAACCAGTTGTTTGTTCAACAAACCAGTTTTGCATAATCAAACACCATTCAGAAACCTAGTCTGGTATTTGTGATGATTCATTATCTCTATGATAACCTTCAAATTGAGAAAAACAACATAACGTTTCGAAGACGGCCAGAACTTACATGGATGGTCGACTTTTATGAATAAATGGAAGTGCCAAGTACTAATGGGAAAACTAGTTTTGACTAGCACGTTCATGGCAGAATGCCAATATGCCTGTTTCACGAGACAGTTCCTGTTGAGGAACAAACTTAAGGCATTATGCTTGTCATTAAGAAACCGTTATCAGTTCTAACATGTCCAGGAATTTTCATTCATCTTTTTCAATGCTAACCATCTTTGTGAACAAGACCATCTTCACTATCGCATATACTAACGAGATGGTGAGTTGGATGCAAAAGGGTATCGCACAACCATACAAAACCAGGTTGAGCACGCATGGCCATATACCCGAGACCTGGGTGTAACGTGTACTAGGAGGGCCTGTGTGTAAGACAGGCGTTTGCTGCTTTAATGTTTATCATATAAATGCATAGGACTGAGTGTTGTTGGCATGTTCAATCTTTGCAACATATCTTTTGCAACTTTTTAGCATTCTTAACAAACTATTTCACTAGATAACTGATCTGCTAGATCCTTTTTCTCAAGAAAATCTTTCCTTTCAGATTGTAACAATGCTAGTTGATTTTCTTTTCCTAAAAAGAGGATAAAGCAAATCGTTTTCTTGCACAAGTTCAGCGTTACGCTTATTACGCTGAATCACTAGGGCTTGTTCCTGTCTAACTTTGTTTTCAAGATTCAAGTTTGACCTTTTGGTATCATAGACGATATATTTCTTGCTAGCATTGAATGAAGCTCATTTTTTTAAGTCTCTTTTCCCAAAAACCCCAATTTTCTTGGTTAACCTTATCATGTCCGTCTAGTTGGGTTTGCAAGTCAGTTAAGATGGCAATCATAGAAACATTAGTCAGACGCGTCCGCAGATACCTTACAGTGAGGAACATTTTGGGCTTCGTGTCAAGAAGAATACTGATTATACGATGATCGTATTTGTCATCAATCTCAGTCTCAGCATCGGAGTCTAAATGTTCTTCCTGGTGCATCTCCTGACTCAACTGATAATCCACATTATCAAAGATTTGATTGTCATTGGAGTGTACCTCATTGACTTGACTGTTGGTGGCACTGGTGGATGACAAGTTGGCCATGAAAACTGCAGCAGCATTGGGGCCTTCATCCACGTCTGAATCATATGCATCCTCATGGTTGACTTCGAAGATATTTGTTGTAGTCATTGCCAAGTGATTCATAAGTTGCTTCGCATTTGTTGCCATTGATAACGTTTTTATGAATGATCTTGATTCTTAAGTGATTGTTGATTGATGACTGGTGTGAGGTTTATGATTTCGGGTAAAATTTGAAACAGTAAAATGCTAGTGTTTTGAGGGCCAAAATGACTCCGAATGGCCAAAAAATGACAGGGCTCTTGCTCAAAGAGGAAGAGTCTTGACCGTTGGGCCGTTTCCGAGCTTGTATAAAAATTTCAGAACAATCCGACACAAAAATTATTTTTGCGGCAAATCAAGCAAAACGCAACGTAGCTTGATCAAAACGCAATGGATTGTCAAAACGCAACAAACTTTGTGGTCAAAACGCAATGATATCTTCCTCAAAACGCAATGAAATTTTTCTCAAAACGCAATGAAAGTTTTCTCAAAACGCAATGAAAGTTTTCTCAAAACGCAATGAAAGTTTTCTCAAAACGCAATGACACTTGAAGTCAAAACGCAATGCTTGAAAATTTTTGGCAGCGTAGCGTTTTAGTCAAAACGCAATAGAAATCTTCAAAACGCAACCTGTATGCTCAAAACGCAACATGAATATTCTCAAAACGCAACATGAATATTCTCAAAACGCAACATGAATATTCTCAAAACGCAACATGAATATTCTCAAAACGCAACATGAATATTCTCAAAACGCAATATGAAGACTAACAAAAAACGCAACACTTCTAGCTTTTTTTTTCTAATCCACTTCGAACCCAAAACACAAACAAACCACGTCTCTTTTTTTTTGTTATTCCTTTCGATCAAGACACAAAAAAAAAATCCGAACCCCACTTTTTTTTTTTTTAAAATTCGGTTAAAAAAAAAACATCCAAACAATCACTTTTGGCTCTTGATACCAATTGTAGGATCCCTAGATCATTCCATGGATGAAATCACAAGATCAATGGCATATAAAAAAAAAGATTAAAACAATAAAGTAACTTCTAAATGAAAGAAACAAAGAAGTGGCTACAAACTCTAAAATAAAAAAATGAAAATGAATTAATCTAACCTAATTTTGACTAAACAAGTGTATTATATACTAATAAGGATTTGCCTTGAGGGCTTTCTTTTTGGGCTTTTTACATCTTGGCCCGTATACATAATAAACATTAATTAACATTGACTTTCGAGCTAGACTTTTGTCTTGTATCTTCGAGTGACCGAAGCTTCTTTGTTCAGGACCATTTATGTGATCCTAACATATTTCGATAAGTCCATTCGGTACACTTAGTTACCATAAATATATTATTTATATTATACGAAATGGAACGATTATGTTTGTTAATCATTTTGGAAAAAGTTTTGAGGAAAATTATATTTTTCGTCTTTTAGTCGACTTATTAAAATACTAAAATAATAATATTTTATTATAAAAATAAAATTTACGTTTTAAGTAAAATTCTAAGTATAGACTTTTTAGAAAATTTTGGCATGACCCGTACGTTTACGTGACATTTCCCAAGGTTATCAAACCTTATTTTTCAACAAATTCTAACATTTCGACACTTTCCGAACCAAATTCCAAAAATCACATTTCACAACGTTTGCCAAAATTCTTTCTCAAAATGACTTTCAATATAACTTCACATGTACATTTCACTTTTCAAAAGCTCGTCAAAACTCCCAAAACAACTAGTTAACGCTTATTGGGCTTTAAGGCCCAATAAGGATCCATTATACTTTTTATGTATCCAACATACGTTCCAAAATGCGTTCTAAGCCCAAAACCAAGGCTCAATAGCATATATAAGTCCAATATAATAAGTAACAAAGTAATCCGGACCATAATAAACCCTCCCATAAGCCACGGCTTAATAGGCTTATTGAGCCGTGAGCCTATAAGCTCCAAAATACATATATTAAGCTTGAAAATAAGCTAATAAGCTACGTATTGCATTTGGTTATCACCATAAGCTATAATATTAGTGCACCAAAATATGACATACTAGGATAATAACCAAAAACATCTCCCTTATGTTCCCATAAGTTGCCGTGAGCTAATAAGTTCAAAATAAGCTCATTCGAACCCTATAATAAGCCAAAATAAGCTATATACAAAATAGCTACATAGCAAATATATGTTTTTTAACCATCATGACCACAATATCAAAACTAACAAAACCTTATATTTTTCCTTTTTATTTCGAACCCCAAACGCACCCTAAACATTCGTTCAAAAACTTTTCGCTTTCGATTTTCAACGATCGGGCCATACAACTAACATCTATGCATCACTAGCAACCCAAAAGGTCTTCAAAATAAATTTTAAATTTGGAAAACTTACAAAAAATGATCTTCAAAATAAATTTTAACGCGAACCGCACAACCTAAATGTTGTTTTAACAATAACCCGAGCACTATAATCAACCCGATATATCACCAATCTTCATATTTTTGACCAAAATTTTGAAAATCAAAGTTTGTGTGTGTTCTAGGTGTTCGGACGAAACAAGAGAAAGAAAGAGAGAGAAGTGTGTGTGTATTATTTTAAAAATAAGTGATGGAATGCATGTTTAGGAATCAAACAGACCATATGTACTGAAGTTGGGACCAAAGTGCTAAAATTAAGCCATCTTGTCTCTTTTTTTTGTTCTATAGCCGGCCAAGGATCCTAGGAGGTCTCGGGTGTCATCGTTTTGTGTCGGGATCACTTAAAAGCTCGTAAAACTCAACCGTAAATTATTCCCCAAAGTTACTTAGCATTTTTATTCACTTTAAAAATACTTTTCCAATAACTTAGAGTATTTACTTGACATATTTCCACGCTTTATTCCCCAAAAACTCATTTTGGACATTAACGGACGTGTCGGGGCTCGTTTTCGGCATTTCTCAACTATTCACGGGTCAACCACCCGGAACATAACTAACATAATAATTCCCTCTAAAAAGGATTATTATACACCATAAACCATCAATTATCACAATTCTCATAAAATCACCACCGTCAACACAGTACATATTCTAATAAAACTGACAAACGTCAAATAGTCGAAGGACTAATATTAGAATATTCAAAACACAGAAAGGGCAAAGGTTACATCAGGTATATCATGAGAAGAAGAATGAGTGTCGTTGATAAAGTCGTTTTTCAATGCGTATCAAATAAACCCTCAGATATAATATATATATATATATATATAAATACATATACGTATACGCAAGCTAAGTATCATACAAGTTATTCTTAGGAAATAATAATAAGTAATCAACACGGGTATCGTTTTCCTCGGTGAGAGGTGAATGGAAATCTACGTTCAAGTTGTAAATCGAGCTTGATTATCATTCAAGTTTTTAGTTTTGGTTTTAAACTATTTATATGCTAAAAATTAAACTAATATTATTTCTAAGATATAAAACTACAAGATTAAACTAAAATTGATCTAAAAGATATAAATGACAAATATGCTTGCTAAGTGACGTGAAATGTTCATCAAGTGTGAATTAGGTTTAATAACATAATTAATCTCCTTTGGAAAAATAATTATATCACAACGTTGGTTTATTTGGACAAAAATCTCTCAAAAAGCTATTATTACTAAATGTACAGTTTGACATTTCCTTCGACTTTTGCCCTTTGAAAAATTGAATAAAATCTAATAATCCGAATATTATTTATTAATCTAAACCCTTTTTTCAAATCCACACTTAATTCCACAAATCTTGATATCATCAACAAGCATAATTAAACTACATGGCTAACTCATAATGATAAAATAAGCAAAGTAAATTATTTTAAATATAAAGCATATACTAATTTTTGAATTGAAAAGGTTAGAAAATGAAACGAATTTGAAGAGCGCAAATAAACGAAAACACCCGGCTTTAGTTTAGATAAGAAAATATTTAAATTCTATCTAGCTTACTAAACTCTAAAGCTCCGCGCCTCGTGAGTTGACCGGTACCAAAAAAAAGAAAAAAATCAAAACAAGAAATTAAAACTGTTAAAACAGTTAATAACTTTGTTTACCACATCTCATTTCAACGCAAGCCCATTCATTCTAATATTATGAAACCAAAATAGAATGTGGCCCAATGAAAGTGAGGCCCAATTTTCACACAAACCAAACGGCCTAATACCAATTTCTACACGTATGCTTGTGGACGCGAAGAAAAGAACTAGAATTAACTAATCAAAATGAACCAAAACTAATAAGCTTATGCGTATAAGCTAGCACAAAGAAATAAGCCACGATTCAATCTAAAAGCAAGAGTTTCTAGCAAATCGTAAACTAGATTATATCAATTAAGCACCACTTACTATAACACGAGATTAAAACCTTAAACTTTCTAAATAAGCAAACGAAAATGAACAACTAACATAAAAATAACGAAATGAATTCTTCTTATATCTGAGCTAGCATTAGGACAAGTTTAAAATACAATCCATGCTAATAAGCTAAAGGAAAATAAGCTATAACAAGTTACACCACCATGAATGTCTAATAAGCTTTTTCGCAAATGAAATAAACACTAAACTGGACAAATAAACAAATGAGATAAGCAACAAGGATTTAGAATGAGCTATAAGCATAAAACGAATCAAATGAGCTATCGAATAAGCGAATAAGCTCATAAAAGATCAATCAAGCAATATAAGCTCGCTTTTAACCAAATAAGCTGATTAGAAGCTTATCTTTACATAAAATATGAGCTCCTAATAAGACAAAAACAAATTAAGCACAGAAATAAGCTAATCTCGAGCTTATTTTAGCTTATTATATCGAAAAGTGCTTAAAAACTTTTGGTAATGAATCTAATTAACTTTGAGAGCTAATAGGAGTCATTATTTAAGCTTTTAAGGACTTTTGATTCTAATAAGCTAAGAAAATAAGGACGAAAAATCAACTTATTGAATAAGCCACACGAAAAAGAAATAGAAACGAGAGAATAAGCACCAAATAAGCAAACCGAGATCTCCAACAAATTTTAAACCATTCTTTTTACATCATCTGAATAAGCTTTGGAAATAAGCTAGTACAATAAGCAAGAAAAACGAAATAAACTAATCCTAAACAAATATAAGCTAAAAACTAAAAAAATCTAAAACTATAAACTAATTTTCCTAGCTACTAAAATGAAAGGGAGCGAGGTGCTCTTATAGGAGTGAGAAGGGGGTGTTTTGTAATTTTTGATCCAATCATTTGAGCCAATGATTGGCTTTAAATACCTTTCCCTCGGATCGCCAACTAATTCCAACATGATCCATCCGTTGAAACGATGCCACGTACCCATAATTTCTGCTTCATTTATACGCAGTAGATAACGTCCATTTGATCAAATGCAATGTAAATGAATTGTACACAAAAAGCTTCACCACGTGTCGGAGTCCAATTGGCCAAAACAAGTTAGTGGAGGAGCATGTGATGGTTAGGGAATTAATTCCCCTGCACGTGACCTCAACTCCAAATCTCAATTTCATTTCACATTTTTTTATTGTTTTTTTTATATGGGCATTTTTAATTATTTGGGCTTGGGTAAATGTTTTAAGGGCTTAAGATAATATGGGTTGGCCCGACAAAAATCCGAATGGCACCGGTGAACAGTTTTTAGCGTCTTTCCACTGGGCTATGTTAGGGATTATCACGATCTTCATCTTGACTTTGGAGTATTAATTAACCTTGTCATTTTAGAGCCCGATATTGCACTGTTTTCAATCCTTTTTACCTGCAGGACATAGAAATACCAAACAAACATATTTGCAATATAATAAAGTATATTTTAGTATTTTTAGTCCATTTTATAGTGTTTTACAGGTTATAAAAGATGTGTATTTTAGCTCTCATCAAATTCCCCCACATTAAGCCATTGCTGGTCCCACACGCAATGTAAATAAAACAAACCCGGAAATAAATAATTTTATCCCCTTTTATTATAACCCACACAATCAAACAAGAACAGAAAAGTTCATTTAAAAGGTTCAAATATTTAATTCGCAAACACCACTGTTTTAACCTTTTTTTATACTTTATTTTTTTCTTTTTTTTTTTTAGAATCTACTTTCATTTTTTTATGATTTTCATAATTTTCTAATTACACTTTATTCATGTGTGACATAATGTATTGCGTGTATTATTCATTGATGTCTTTTAGGATCACGATAATATAAGCACAAAAAGTATCAAATGGATAAATTCACCGTCCCGACTTTCACCTCTCCAAGACCAAGCATTAAATACATGGATCATTGCAAAATAAAGTTATGATGCTAACACACTCATGAAAAGCTAAACTGTGTACTTACTTTTCCTCCCTTATCTCCTAATTTCGTATCTCAAGATTTTGTTTAAGTATTTACCCGTAAGGCTCTTTAAGACTTTATTTTCGATAGTTAATTAATTCTAAAATAAAGCGTAACGGTTAAAATGCAATAATTGTTTCTTAGTCCTTTTCAAAGATCAAATGTCATCCAAGATTATAGTCCACACGTGGCGACCAAAATTTGGCTTTTATTAGTTATTAAGCAAGGTACCTTTACGTCATATCCTTTAGGCTCTTTAAGAATAATTGGACCTATCTTATATGCACCATCTCCCCTAGGCTCTTTTAAGGTACAAACAAGACAAAATTTGTCAACAATATCCATTCATTACCGCTAAGGCTCTTTTAAGGAGATGATCAAGGTTTATAATTTACTTATTAGTTTACCTGACCCCATGTACCCTAAGGCTCTTTAAGGTGATAAGCAAACATATTTATTTTTTGTAATATAGTATGCCAAATTAAGTATGTCCCTGATGTGTATCATCTTATTCACAAAGGAACTAAGAAAACATCCTTTTAACTAATTATTAACCAAAAACCGCACCAAATTTCTATTTATTAAACATTAGGTGAAAAGCTAATGGAGAGATAAAAACCACAATTAACAACTCATGAGCCTTTAAAGAAATCCAACTATTCTTTTGTTTAGATCAAAACTTATACTTCTACTCTATTCATCTCTTGTTCTTCACAAATTTAAAAAAAATTTCTAGAAAGAAAAATCTGTGACTTCGCCTAATGAATTAAGATATGAACCGGACAACCTTACTTATCAAATAATTATGCATATAAGTGAGACAAGCTAATGGGAGAAAAAGCCACAATTAATACTTATGATCTTGAAAAAGATCCAACTACTTTACGTTTAGCATCTAACTTATAATTAACACAATCATTTTTCGTTCTTTGCAAAATTTTAAAGTTAAGCAAACGCTATGTCTAAAAAGCTAAGGGGAAAGCTAGAGTTTAAAACTCAGTCAAGTCAAAAGCTACCTAGTTCTACGGGCCTACTTATTTCTATATTTTTATATTTTCATCTTTTTTTAAGCAAACAACACAATAAAAAAAATTAAATTTGGTCAAAACGGGGTTGCGAGGGAACACAACAGGCACATGTATGATCATATTTTGATAGAAATCCCTCCCACACTTAGAATGGAACATTGGCCTCAATGTTCAAAAATATTAGATTTTACCCCTAAAAAACTTCCAAGTGTGAAAAGGGAAACACAATATATATACATGATCAGGATTGAGGATTCCAAAACAAACAGAAGATCGAAGACCGGATGATTGGAGTATTGATAGCAAGTACGGGTCTTCATGATCCTAAGGAATCCTGCAAAAACGGAACCACATACCATAGAAAGAAGCACGCCCCCACACTTGGGCTATAAAATAACACACTCACTTATTTATCAAGAAAATAGAATGAAGAAAAGACACGGGTTGCTTCCCGAGAAGCGCTTGTTTTTGTGCGATTCTCTAGCTTGACTCTCCCCATATCATCGTGATATTAGGGATGAAACAAGTGGAAGAGCAAACTTCCTTTGAACTTTCATATGCCACCGGCTCAAGAGAAGAAAAATGAAAAGCGGAGATGACGGGGTCAAAAATGATATTCTCACTCCCGAAGGAAAAGAAAAAGAGATACCACCAGATAAGTGAAATAAGGAACAAAATTTCAAATTACATATGTGAAGGAAAGATAATGGCGATCCTCAAAGGTTAAGCTCACATATGTAAGAGAAATTTTTTTCTCATAAATCCGGGGTCGAAAACTTTGTCCTCGTTAATCAAATCATCAATTGGAGCATCGTACAAAATCTTCTTCCAGTCATTTTCTTTTGATTCCAAATCAAATAAATCATCATTCTCTTCGAGAGGCGGTTCATTGATGAACCCCTGGAGAATGGAAACAACGCTTATAGATGGATCATGGTGAAGAAGAAGCTCAACGTCGTTACTAGGAGTGAAAACTCATCCTCATTAGAATTAGAAAGAGGTGTGACTAGGAAAGTCGACTCATCAAGGTTGGAATCATAAGAAACCTTGCAATCGATGTCCTTTAACACCTCATCAAAAAGTGGATTTACGTCACTAGAGATATATTCGTCGTCAAATTCGAAAAGAGGGTTCGAGTAAGTCATAACATTATCTTCTGAAACGTCCTCATCGGATAGTGACTCGTCATCACTAGGGGTAAAATCGTTATTTGAATTGAAAAGAGGGTTAGAGAAAGTCATGGATTTTTAGAGAAAGTCACGGATTTTTTCCATCAAAAATACTAATGGGAGAAAAACCTCACTTGAAGAGGCAAATGAACGAAGGTAAAACGTTCTCACTATCACTCCTAGATTAATCCTCGGACTCACTTGGGATTGGAACAAGGTCCTCAACACTAGACTTTACGAATTCGTCTAATTCCTTTTCAAGAATAGAGCTAAGTTCCTCATTCCCTATTATGAGAGAGTCCTCGAGAGATGATGCCTCAATGTAATCGATGTTTTCAAAAGAATTGTCATTATTCGAATCATCTTTAAAATTGGAGAAAAGCTCAAAGTGCTCTTTGAAAACATCAAGAGGAGGATAATTATCATAAAAAGGCACATCACACGAATCGTTGGAAATACCTTCTAACTCTCTTGGGATTGGGACGAGGTTCTCAACACTAAACTTTATTACTTCGTCCGATTCCGTTTCCGGATTAGTGTCAAGATGCTCGTCCCCCATACTTAGAGTGGTATCGGGCTCCTCGGTTGGTAAGTCTGGTGTGATTAATTTAGACGATCTATATATAATAGTATATTCATCATCGTCAACCATAGGAAAATTCCAATTTAGAAGAAAACTTTGAGCTGCCTCCTCCTCCTGCTCTTCCTGAACTGCCAGATTAGCTGCCTGCTCACGTTCAATACGCTTTTCTTCACGTTGTTTTAAACTTTCATTAATAGTTCGTAAATCATCCAAAAGTTGAAGTAGCAATTCTGGCACTCTTCATGATTTAATTTGATTTTTGTCCCAAACTTGAATTAATTTGAGAATCCTTTCCTTAGCCAACAATACTCCCATACTCAAAAGGATTCGATTAAGATAAGACAAGGTAAGACCGGAATTTCTCAAACACATACACCACGACTAATAACTCTTTTTCCGTAGTGGTGTAATGCGTCTGAGCATCAGATAAGGTCTTACTCGCAACTGTGTATAGGCCTAAAATATTTGTCTTTTCTTTGTCCTAAAACTGCTCCTACGGCAAAGTCACTAGCATCACACATAAGCTCAAACGGTAAGTCCCAATCCGGGGACACAAGGATAGGAGCTTCGGTTAACTTCTTTTTAAGAATTTCAAAAGAAGATTGACACTCAGGAGAGAAGAAGAAAGGAGTGTCTTTTTCCATCAAGTGGGTTATTGGCCGAGCTATTTTAGAGAAATCTTAGATAAATCTCCTATAAAGCTGGTAGGTGACCCAATACAAGCTCCAACCCTTTAACCATGTCGGAGGAGGAAGTTTTACAATCACATCTACTTTAGCTCTATCAACTTCAATACCACTTTTAGAGATCTTATGACCGAGGACAATGCCCTCTTTAGCCATGAAATGGCACTTCTCCCAATTTAGAACTAGATTGGTGTCTTCGCACCATTTAGCATCAAACCTAATAGGAAGGCATGAAGAAAATTGAATATCCAAAGACCGACAAGTCCATCCATGAAAAACTTCATGGGTTTTTTCAATCATATCATGAAAAATAGCCACCATACACCTTTGGAATGTCCCAGGAGCATTGCAAAGACCAAAAGACATCCTTCGATAAGCAAATGTTCCATAAGGACAGGTGAAGGTGGTCTTTTTCTGGTCTTAGGGATCAATAGGAATTTAAAAGTATCCAGAAAAACCATCGAGGAAACAATAGAATTCGCTTCCTGCTAATAGTTCTAACATTTGGTCCATGAAAGGGAGAGGAAAGTGTTCTTTACGGAGGCGACGTATTACTATTCGTTAGTCAATACAAAGCGCCCAACCCGTGACCAATCTTGTAGGAATAAGCTCATTATTGTGATTAGTAATAACCGTCATACCCCTCTTATTGGGTACGATGTGAATAGGGCTCACCCAAGGACTATTAGAGATGGGATAAATCAATCTAGCATTGAGAAGATTGATAACTTCTGCTTTAATTACTTCATGGATTTTAGGATTTACCCATCTCTGGTGCTGAACTGCCGGTTTAAAATCATCTTTCATTAATACTAATAGGGTGCAAAATTAGGATCAATGCCCTGAATATCATATATTTTCCAAGCTATTGCCCATTTATGTGACTTTAAAACCTTTAGAAGCTGTTCTTTTTTCCTCCCTCTTCAAGTCTCTAGCGATTATGACGGGTAACTTAGAAGTTCCCTCTAAAAACTAGTACTCGAGGTGGGGAGGTAAGTCCTTCAGTTCAAGATCAGGAGGATCATCAATAGAAGATTTATTCTTTTCAGTTTCATTAATCTCAAACACAGAAAAGGAGGCGGGAGAATCCTTTGAGATGTCATTATTTAATAATGTCTCAATAAGACGGATATCTCCCTCCATATTAAATGTTCTATCATCGACATCCGGTGATGTCGAATCATCGGAAGCAAGAAAAGTGTCGATCTCCTTCAAGATAAAATCACTATTCCCGAAGGGAGTGATATAAAGTGAGAGAGATGGCGACCACGGGTCAGCAAGAAGGATGGGATTGCCACTCAAAGAATTAATTAACTTTTGAACATTAGTACCCTCATGGAAATGATCCTCACAGAGTAATATCAAGAATGTCAATCTTTATGGATTGATTCATCACCATGTTTTTAAGGATATTTTGAGGTACTTTCAACATTAAAGACCAATTTCTCATCACCGACTTGAAGAGTTAACTCTTCACCATGTACATCGACTAAATCACGTGCTGTCCTCACGAAAGGTCCTCCTAGTAGATCAATAGGGACCCGAGTATCGACATCATAGAGCAACAACAAACAAAGTCAGCGGGAATGTAAACATTTCCTTCCCACAAGAACAGAACATCCTCGTTCTATACCGGTTGAAAGCAACAGTCCTTTAGCAACGTCGAGGTCATTCGAGTAGGAGAAAGCTCAGGAAGGGATAGTGTCTTCCACACAGAAAGTGGCATCAAGTTAATGCTAGCACCTAGATCGGCTAGGGCCATGCATGACTCGAGCCCATAGAAATCACATGGAATGAGAAACCTCCTAGTGTCTCCAAGTTTTATAGGTAACTTTTTTAGGAGCACAGCTGAGCAGTTCTTATTCAAGGTAGTATTTGCCATTTCAAGAAGCTTCTCCTTGTTGGTAAGGAGATCTTTAACCATTTTAGCAAACTTAGGCATGTGAGCCAAAGCTTTGGCAAAGCTGATATTGAAGTAATATTTCTTAAAAGTTTGTAAGAAATATGAATTGTAATAATCTACTATGCATGAAGCTTCTCCTTGATTCAAGCCCCCTTCGAAGGATAAGGTATCAGAGGTTAAGCGGATTTGGCTCAGGAATCAATATGAGAAGAAATAACATGAGAGGCCTCAGAAAGAAGTGGAAGATGGGAGAAATCGGCTGGACGTACTGAAGTGGTAACTCTTATGAAATCCTCGTGAGTACCATTGTCCCGTTTTGTCACTTCGGTTTATCGTTCCACCTCCTTAGAAGAAGAAAAAGGAGGAGGCTTTAAGATCTTCCCATGGGTTGGGAACGGTGTTGCTTGGTAACACTCTCAGAGGTCTTTGAAGAAGAAACTTTTTCAAATCAGCCATTTTGTTTTGCATATTTTGGTTTGATATCAACAAACTTTCTCATAATTTCTTCAGAAGGAGACTGATATTGAACTGGTTTAGATATAGTTTGACCCTTGTTTTGATTAATCCTTAATTTTGATTTGTAGAATATAACCCGGTTAAAAATTCAGATTTCTGTTTTAATGAACCTATGGTTTTTGATTGTTTCTCATTTTTGGTATCTGGTTCTGGTTTCTAGACGGTTCACGGTTCTGGTTCCTGTTTTTGATTATTTGATAATTTTTCTGAAATTAAATTTTTTTAAGAACAGGTTGAAACCGAGTGGTCCCGTAGGAATTATTAGAAGATAGCAAGCAATTTGTTACCTTAGGTTTAGGGTAAGTATACCACAGCCAGGTATTAGGTACCCGTAAGTAGTGTATGACTTCCTGCATTGAAGCCACCGCGGCTTTGACACTCGGTAATGAATCATGCGGACCACCACGTAACTCTCCAAAGCTCGGTAGACACATATTTCCTTGTTGAATTATCTGGCACATGTAGTAGCATATCTTTTCTCAACTCTGCCACTGCTGAGTGAGAGCTGGCAATCTCTGAGAGGAAGAAGAAAGAGATAGAGCTGAGATTACTCACCTCTATGAGCTACGGTATCTCCACACATATGTAGTGGTCACTATATTTCATAAGTTCATAAACCTCCCCCCCCTCATTCGGTCTCCCTTTTCAAAAAAGTCCCCCCGGCTGCAGCTTGATCGATCACGGTGCCTCAAAGTTAACTTTAAGATATAAAACTTAAATAGTTTGTGTAACGGGAACACGTTATTGTTTGGGCACCGTCGATCGAAAGCTTATATCTTTCCCAAAGCTGTCAACAATGACTCATCCGGAAAGCTGGCGAAAATAGCTAATATTCGTTTCCTCAGCTTTGTTACCATAGAAGAACACGAGAAAGGAAAAAGGCAAGCCCCCTCACATTAATTGTTAGAAAATAGATAAGAAGATAGAAATGCTTGTTTTTGTTAACCGAGTCACGAGCTTGACTCGACCCCGAATTAAGTTGTCCTTGGGGAAGCAAATGGAAAAGAAAATCTCAATCGGGCTTTCATTAATGTTTGGATAAACATTAAAGCACATGAAAGTTCCATCCCGATGAGATTCCACCAGCTCTAAGTGAAGATACCGGGGTCAAAAATAGTGTCTTCACTCCCGGTGGAGAGAAGTAAAGGAGAATCCGCAGGGTAGGTGAGAAACATGAAAAAAGTCTGAATGACAAATGTGAAGGAATCGTCATCTTCAACATTTTGAGAAAAATCAATCTCACCTCCCTCTTGGTCATCATTAAGCTCATTAAAATTATCAATCACGGGAGCCTCGGGCTCAAAATGTAAGCAAATCTCAACATCCGGTGGTTCCGAAGGAGGACGAGGAAATGATGGATCGAAATGAAATGATTCAAACTCGGAAAGTTCCAAAAGAGGGTCATTTGAATTATCAATGCTAATCAACCCCTCCTGATCGGGCTCAATTTCAAAAAGAAACGAATCATTCTCGGGAAGAGAGTAATTAGCATGAGTAGTGCCACTTCTCGTCTCTTCCGTATGATCGCTAAAAGTCTCAAATTCGGGTAAAGAATTATTAAATGAGAAAGAGAAGTATCGGACTCCTCAAAGAATGAATCACTATCCACGACGGGAATAGGAAATGAAGAGGGAGAATTGAGCACACGATCCGGAGTGGGATTATCTTTCAAAGATTCGATATTAACAATAAGACGATTGATATTCAATAATTTCTCTCGAAGAATAATGTCTTGGATTTGAAGAATATCTTCTAAGTCAAATTCTTTCTCTTCTTGGTCAACATCATTCACCTCCTCTAAGCTAACGTACTCGATGTCCTCAAAATCATCGTCATCACTTGAAGTACCGTCTTTTGGATCAAAATCGGCTTCAACAATTCCCGGTGGAATTGGAGCAATACGAGCGAGTTCATCGGTGAATTCCTCGAGAATATGGTCGATTTTAGAAGAATAAACAATCGAAGTATCATGGTTAATCAAAGATTCCACAAGATCGGACTCAACATTAATACGATCATTATCACAAGTAGGCATATCACACAATTTGTCGAGAATATCCTCTAACTTACTTGGGATTGGGACAAGGTTCTTAACACTAGACTTTATTACTTCGTTCGATTTCGTTGCTAAAATAGTGCTAAGATGCTCGTCCCCCATACTTAGAGAATTATCGCGTTCTTCGGTTGATAAAACGGGTGTGATTGTAGAAGAAAATTTCTTGAGATATTCTTGAGTTTGAAAAGAATACTCATCGTCGTCATCATCGTAAACTGGAAATTTCCTCGAAATACTAATTTTAGCAGCTTGCTCCTTATGCTCCAAGTCGTCATTAAGAGTCTTGATATCTTCTTCAATTTGAGGTAGTAAATCTAACATATCGTCCGGGAAACATTATTTTCTTTGCAATGTGTCGATAAGCGTATAAAGTCTCCCTTCAGCAAGTAATATTTCCAGACTCTTTCCCACATAAGTTTGAACTTTATGTTTCAAAACGGTTTTTAACATTGCAATATACTTCTCTACCAACTCTTTTGGATTTATTTCACAAGGAGGTTGATGATTGACGGGAAACTACGGGGGTTGGAATTGGTCAAAACCGGAAGGATTAAAATTATAACAAAAATTAGGTTCATAGAAAATTTGGTTTAATGGTTGACACTGAAAAGTTTCATGAGGACCCCCGCAATTACAACAAAGGTATTGTTGTGGAAAATTTAGTGAAGTTAGTGGAAAATTATTATCGAAATTTTAATCGAAACAAGGGTCCGGAAACGGAACTTGAAATGAACAATCGTAACCAAAATGAGCATCGTTTCCACATAACTCACAAATATTCCTCTCGTACCGGGGTTGTGGAGAGTAGTCGGAATAATTCAGGGAGTTATCGAAAGAATTCAGGTTTGGATCATAAGCGAATGAATTTCCAGCTTTAGAAGTGCAATACGAACAAAATCCGTCATTAAGTTTGTTTCCACACCATCCGCACGAGCACCGTCGACAAAGTATACCATCTAACGGATCACCGCATAAATAGCAACCTAGTCCGTTATATGACGACATTTAGAATTAAACAATTAAGATGATGAGAGAAAGAATTAAACGGATAAGAGGATGGAGAAGAATATTTTTAGCTTTTTCAAATAATACATAAGAAAAAGAAAATAAGAAAATATTTTTGGTAACCGAAAGTTAAATGTATACGGTAGCTCTCTAAAAATACGCACAAGAAAGCGAAGGAGTTGGTAAACGCGAGGCGCTTTTTAGAATAACCCTTCTCCTTTTGGGTGATGGAATCAAACTCGCCTTAAACTTTCCTTATAGTTTGTATTCTAGAACCGAAACAACAATTAACAAATGGTAATTTTTTTAAATAAAAGAAAATAAAATAGAAGTGTAAAATATTTTTGTATTTTTATGGTTTTATAAGAAAATATTTACATTAGAAAAACAATAACATCACGAGGAAGGTTCTTCAAAACACTAATCCTCGAACGAAACACGATAGTCGTACACACTTCCCCGGCAGCGGCGCCAAAAATTGATCCGTCTCCGAATACACCGTATATATAATAAAATATATATAATATATAAGGATAGGCCAATAATAGTATATTAGTATTTCCGTCGGGTTAAGAAATTCACTTTTAACCAAAGTGATATCTCAAAAACCTCCCGGGTCGTTTATTCCCCAACGAAGTGCGAATTGAAAATCGGAAACGTTTGTGATCGCGCGTTTTGAATGATTTTGAAAATTTTTGATTTGGAAATCTATTTATACTTAATAAAAACTCATAAAGCATATAAAGGAATTTAACGACTAAATAATTAAGCACAAAACTATTAACGAAAATTAAACGAACGCGACATTTAAATCCTAAATTATGAAAAATAAGACCTAAAATGATTTTTCTACTATTCCTAATCCTAAATGACTAAAAAATGATGATAAAGAAAACTAGAACAAAAACGGAGATGCTTAAAGCTAAATCGCGGAGAAAACGAGAACCGGGCTCGAAACCCGTTCTTTAAAAACTAAAATTTTACAAAAATGACCCTACGAGTGTAATTCTATTTTTCCTAGGTCCTATATGATAAAAGAAAATTTTGAAAAAAAAATTATATTTTTTTGACTTTTAATTTTTTTATTATGAATTAAAAACAAATTTAAAGAAAATAAATGATAAAAAATACTAAATGATTTACGAAAAATCTGAAAAAATTATGGAAAGTACTTTGAAAGGGGCTTAATCTAAGAAAAATGAAAGGGTGAAAAATGCTTATCAAATAAGCACGAAATAAGCAGATAACAGCTTTTGGGCTTATGGGCTAAGAAAGCCTTAAATGAATAAAATGTGCAACTCCCTCAGGTGAAAAGACCCAAGGGCAGTTGGCATTGTGTGTGTTGTGGTGGGACGACTAGGTGTGAACGGTTAGGTCTTGGGTTTGAATCCAAGGCCTAACTCTTTTGTAAAAGGGCTCTTAGGGGCTTAATAAAATTAGCAAGTAGAAAGCCAACAGATAAGCCAAAGACTCAAATAAGCTAAAGTGCCAATATGCATACAAAACAGTCAAAACTGAAAAGACAGACAGAATGCTTAAATGAAAAATGGGAAAAAGGGCTCATTCTTTTTGGATTTTAACCACAATCAAGCAAATGAAAATGAAGGAAAAACAAACATAGGAATAAGGACAAGCTCAATAAGCAACTAGGAACAAAATAAGCAAAAGAAAAACAAACTAAATTAAGCCCACAAAAAAAAGTGTCTTACATAAATCTCAGCTAGTTATAACCTTTAATATATTACATCAATATATACCTAAATTCTTCTATTTACTTATTGATCATAGATATGTACACACCCCCCCACCAGACCTCCTCACAACGTCACTCATCGACAGAGGAACGCCACACCACACTCCCCAATACACACACCCACCACTCACACCCCTACAATACTCATCTCCAAACATACCCACCCTTATACACGACCACTCTGACCCCCACAACCCACCAAATCACCCCATACCACTACAGATCACAATTCCCACCTACCCCCCCAATCCTCCCCCATAGCCCCAAACCCGTCTAAGACCCACACCAGTCCCCACTTAGCCACCCCCCATATAAAACACATGATCCCCTCCCCACCACCGCCTACCGACACACCTCAAACTCTCCTGTCAGACCTCAATCTCCATTAACGCCATCCCCAACTAAGCACTGCACACACCCCACCTACACACACGGTGCAACGCATAGTACCTCCCACCACGCGTGCGCATCCGTTACACCGAGCCGGTCATCACCTTTTCTACCACCTACAAACCAGCCCAACCCCCAGAATCGCACCACTAGCGCATACTCCATACGAGTACACTCGCGCCTAATCAACGTCAGCCGACCTCTCATCTACCAATAGACACTATCATCACCATACGTCTTGTACAATTGCCTTCACTCGAGCCCTAATCATGACAACGCTATACTAATCACCAGCCACACACTATACACTACCCACCAGACCACCCCACCAACCACACCACCACACCACACCCCACCCCCAAACACCCCCCCACCCCCCACCCACCCCATCCAAAACGTGTCTACACCTACAGAAGAGAGAATCCGTCAAGCACTATACCAACACTCTCGATATCTACACGTATACCCCAATATACCTCCTCGCGGCCCAGCTGGATACATACACGCTCCCACAGACTGGCACGATGTTATGCAACCAGAGACGAACCCAAGCCGTGTCATAGATCCCCCCCTGACTGAGAAATCCCGGACATATATATACTCCGCTAGACCCCAAACAACCTGCACCTGCCCCGCACACCATACTCAGCCCACCCAACGTGTATCTATGTACACATAATAAGTATATCTAGCACTAATCATATTACCAAATCTCTATACCCGACTCCACTCAAGTAATCGCTAACTACCCCATAATATCTAGAGTGTAATAACCAGACACCACAGTAATTACTCCCCGCATATATAACACAACGAAGTCTCCTGAGCTCGTAGCCACAATGACGGCGCCTCTATGAATAACTCAACACTCCACAGGTCCAGTCAAAGATCTCAGTCCACCATAAGAGATCTCCACTCTACTCCTAGCCAGTCTCACCTACTCCCAATCTCCAAATAGATATCTTCCCACGAATCCACCCACTCTCCGACTAGCTCCTCGTCTCCACTTGACATCATCTACAGCACCTCTTCGCACCACCAACCCCCCCCCCACCCCCCAGACACCCGCCTCGACTCGCAGACAAGTCCAAAACACACATTCTCTCACGATCGCACATCCACAACAAATTCCACATAGATCAAGATCCACATATACCCAGAGTCCTAACTCTCGTAAAATAGCGATCCACCACCCTACATCTACTAATCCCTCACACTATCATACTAGCTCTCACTAACTATTTACTAACTAACAAAAATACCTATCACACCGCCAGACGCCACCCATATCATCTCCACTGTAACCAGACATCACGGTGTCCCCCCATGAACTATAGATATCCATACCTCTCGCAATGTCCTCAATATCACCCCCGCCCCCAGTACCCTCTGAAGTGATGCAAAAGAGTTCATGTATATACCTACCCTCTCATAAGCCGTCAACCCCCCCCCCCCCAACCCTCGCCTATATCCTGAGCATGAACTGGAAATAACCACCTTCATCGCCCATCTAATACCCATCAATATGATAAGAAAAAGTCTATGGCGATCTTCATATAAACTGGAATAGACAATACTCACATAATCTGTCGCCTCTCTAGTTCCAGTGTGATAAACAACCCCTCATCAACACTCGCATTCTATATAATACTGTAATACATATCCACTCCTTTCGATAGCAATCACTGACGCTATATCGTACACAGATTCCCCCCCTCAACAGACTCGAGCGTCCCCACACACACCACCCGAGATAATACAACCTACGGACCTGAGACGCCGCCCAGCCTCTCATAGTCTACATACTACTCAGCCAGCCCTTAAAGACGAGACGCCCCCTCTGATCCCGTGAGTCCCGTAGCTAACCATAACCAAGAAATATGTCATAACCCAACCATCACAGTCCTGAAAAAGAGTCCCACCCCCCCTCTAGACTATACAAGTCCTATCCACACCTCATCCCCCCCCCCTAACATCTAGCTCCCTGTGCTTGCGATCCGTCACCTATCAGTAATATCCATATGAAACAATACCTCCTTCCACCGCTCGATGCTACTGATAAACGCGCACTATGTATAGAGAGAGTGTGTAGACAATACTAGAGAGTGCATAACTAAAAGCAAATTATTTAATTAACACTATTTGACAATCAAATAAGCTGTAAACCACATGCAAAACAGATTATGCTAGTTTAAATGAACTTTATAATTGCTTACATAAAATAAACTTGCAGATTAAATCCTAAACTACCAAATGAACATTATAAGCAATGACTGATAATAATAGACAAAATTAAGCTAATCAAAGGCAATAAGCAATAAGATAAGCAGAGTAGAAACTAATAGCTATATTAAGTTCAGGGAAAAAAGAAAGAAAAATTAGAAGTGTACCTATCCCTTGCTCTAAACAGGGAATAATAAAGCTCTAAGAGCTAATCAAAAAGCTCTGGCTTGTTATAAACAAGCCAGTAAGTCCATAGGGCCGTACAGTTTTGGCTTATCATCCTTAGTTAAGAGCTTAGGTAATTTTGGGGAGGAAATGAGTCATATAAGCTTAACTAAGCATTTAAAAGCTTAATTAAGTAGAGTAACAGCTTATGAGTATACTTGTGTTATCGAAATGTATAAGGAGCTTAATCAAACAATTTTAGCTTAATGAAAAATCAAAGGATTATAGTGAGTATTAGATCTGTTATTAAAAATAAAAACTAAATTCTGAATTTGAAGGAAATTACAGTGAATTTTTAAGTATAAAAAACAGGAATGTTAAAATGCTAAGCGAAAGCTACCCTAAGCTATCCTACTCCTAGTTGTCTTTAATGTGTGAGCTTCTCCCCTATTTATAGTTGAAATGAGGAGCGTCCTGGCTTGGGGTTGTGTTTCTTTTGTGAGTGAGAGTTGGAGTGAGTCTCAAGATTAAATCCCAGCTGATTAGAGCCCTTGATCATCATTTTTAATCATTGCCTTGCATTTTCGATCGTTGGATGAAAATGTGTACTTTCGGTTCATCTCACCATTGGACCTATTTGGAGCACTGAAAAGTTGGTTAGGGGAGTTTGTGTGGGTGAGGGTTGGTTATTATGAGTGATTTAATAGATTTAGGCTGTTAGAACTAAGCTTAGGCGCCAATGTGAGTTATTCTTTTGACCCGTGGTTAATCTATGTTGACTAGCCATAACTGATTTTGACTTGGGCTTATTTTAATAATGAAACGGGATTGGGCCATGGTAAGTATATTTTGGGCTATTGAGTTTATAAAGTGGATTGGGCTAAGGTGTTAGTATTTTAAGGGTTTTTGGTCATAAGGGTTAATTTTGTACATAACGACCGTTAGTCTTTAAATAATAAAGGACTAACGGCGTTATTCCTTTGACGGTTTTGGTGTATTTGGGTTTCGGTTTCGGTCTTGGTCCAGGCTTCACTTTAATAATTCACATCTCGACCTTTGACTTTCTTGACTTCTTCATTCCCGTGTCCGTTTTTGTCTCTTTTTGGCTTGATTTTGTCTTTTCTTCATGAATATCCTCTCTTGCATGATTAAACACAAAAGCACACAAATACTGCACATTTTTTGCATTTTCTGGCTTATTTGGCATCTTTTCCGGGTTATTTACTATGTATGAATTAACACATATCAGAGAGACTCAAAAATCGTATCAGGAATTTCCAAATTAAGTTCTTCCGGCAGTCGCGGAGATGAATTATCATACAACAAATTCTCAACAAGACGGATTTCTTCCTCTAGATCAAAGTTGGCTTTCTCAATTCCCGGTGGAATTGGATCGATATGAGCGAGTTCACCGGAGAACTCCTCGAGAAGATAATCAATCTTAGGTGAAGAATCAATTAAAATATCAGGGTTAAGCAAAGATTTGATAAGATTAGACTCGGCATTGAAATAATGCGGATCAATCTTTGGAGAAATGATTTCTTCATCATCAAAAAAAGGGTTCGAATAAATTTTGAAATTTTCCATCGGAACGTCCTCATCAGAAAGTGACTCGTCATCACTAGAGGTGAAATCGTCGTTTGAATCAAAGAGATGATTCGAGAAAGTCGTAAAATCATCACAAACTGGCATATCACACTCACTTTCATTGTCGGAAGTAACCTCGGACTCACTTAGGATTGGGACAAGGTTCTCAACACTAGACTTTATTAATTCGTCCGATTCCTTTTCAGGAATAGTGTCAAGATGCTCGTCCCCCATTATGATAGAGTCCTCGGGTTCTCTAGTCGGTAAGTTGGGAGGGGAAGATGTGATAGCAACCGACGGAGAATATCGAGCAATAATATCTCTCAAAGGAATAGAATCATCCTCGTCGTCATCATAATTACAAATGGATTTAATACGTTGTGAAGCAGCAAGATACTTTTCTTCCATTAGAACGCGCTCCTTTTTCCGCATCTCAATGTCCAAACCACTATAATCTTGCAAGAGTTGTTTAATTTTAATCTCACAATCTCTTTCATATTCATCATCAATCTGCTCACCTCGAAATCTTTTATAACTCAAATCATTCGTGATATCATTAATTTTGTCATCAATCAACCGCTTCTCACTTATTATTTCTTCTATACTCATGTCTTTCTTTTTAAAACTCTCCTCTTTATTAATCCTCTCGATTTCAAGAAGTTGAACGGTAGAAAATTGCGAGGGTTGAATTTGGTCAAGACCGAAAGAATTAGAATAATTGAAATTTTGGTTCATCGGCTGACACTGAAAAGTCGCATGAGGACCCCCGCAGTTTTCACAACAAAGGCATTGTTGAGAAAAACTCGGTGAATTTTGTGGATAATAATTATCGAAGTTTTGATCAAAAACCGGGTTCTGATTGTAAACAAACGAAACTTGAGGTGGACAATCGAAACCATAATGAGCATTGTTTCCACATAACTCACAAGTATACGTCGGGTACTGGGGTTGTGGAAGGTAGTCCTGATGTGGACATATCGTAACCATAATGAGCATCGTTTCCACAAAACTCACAAGAATACGTCTCGTACTGGGGCTGGTTATACGAAGACATGTCGAAGAATTAAACAAATAAGAGGGTAAAGAAGATAAGAATTAAACGAATAAGAGGATAGAGAAGATTAATTATAGCAAAATACATAAGAAAAAAAAATATGATTTTTGGTAACCGATAATCAGAACAATTGTACGTTAGCTCTCTAGAAAATGCACAAGGAAGCGGAGGAGCGGGTAAGCGCAAGCGTTTTAAAAACCATTCTCCTTTCGGTCGAAGTTCTAGGAAACGACCCTCCTTACCCCTCTCTTCTATGTTTTGTAATCTAAAGGTGAGCCGAAAACACAAGTGACACAACGGTTGATTTTGTTGATTGAATCAATTTCGGGTGACCAGGGTTCGATCCCCGGTAACGGCGCCAAAAATTGATTCTGTATTTTTAGCTATATGTAATATATAAGTAATATATATATATATATATATATATATATATATATATATATATATCATTTTATATAAATATATTATATATATATATATATTATATATATATAACTAATATCCAAAATAAAATTGAAGAGTAAGTATTGTCGTAAGGATTTAGAAGGAAAAATTGCTTTTTTACCAAGATCAAAACCCTAAAAAAACCTCCCGGGTCGTTCCCTACGAGGCTGATTAAGAATCCGAAGTTAAGTTCGTGCTCCGCGTGTTTACATGATTCAAGATTTTGATTTGGTACTAATTCTACTAAAACAGCAAAAACGAGTAAAGCAAACTAAAAAACGAAAAGCAATTAAAGACATAAGACTCAAACGTTAACGGGAATCCTAAAAACGCGACTAAAAACCTAAAACATCAAATTTTAGCCCTACAAATTCAAATTTAATTTTTAAAAGTCCTAAATGATAAAAGAAAATTTAAAAAAAAAGAATTATATTTTTTTGACTTTTATTTTATTTATTATGAACTAAAAACAGTTTTAACCTAAAAAATGCATAAAAATAGTATACTAAAAGTACTTTGGACAATGCTTAATCTAGGAAAAAAAATGGGCAAAGCAGCTTATTGAAATAAGCTGGAAATAAGCTAAAAGGGGTTGAAAGCTTAAATGGCTAAAAAGGGTATAAATAAAAAATAACTCAAGCTATAACCGAAAAAGACCCAAGGGCGAGTGGTGTTGAGGTGTGTGTTAAATATGTTGGTTAGTTAAAGGGGAGGTCACAGGTTCGACCCTTGTGACCCCTCATTTTTAGATAACATTTTTTTTCTTTTTCTTTTTAAAAACTTATAAAATAAGCAAAAATAACAAACTTTAAAAAAAAGAAACTTTTTACAAAACTCAAAAATAAGCTGGGTAATAAGCAAAAAGAAAGTGACAGATTTGCTTTTTTAACACTAAGACCAAAGGGGCTAACTACTTGGCTTATTTTTAGACCTAAAAAACTCTTGAAAAGGAAAAATAAGCTAACATAAATAATAAGCTACACCTAATAAGCATTGATAAGAAAAAATAAGCAAGGAAAATAAGCAGAAAGGCACTTAAAAGCTATAAGAAGAATGCATAAGAAAAACAGTTTAAAAAGGCTAATAAGCTACTTTTAAGCTAATTTTCAAAAGCCTTAAACTGAAAACTAAAGTCTGAAATTGAAAACAAGATAAGCCAGAACTAGTGAGACTCTATATTAAGCAAAAATAAGCATTTTACCAGACAAAATAAGCAAGAAAAATCAGGTAGAAATAAGCAGTTCAGACACAAAAACAAAATTTTGGTATTTGTGTTCAAGTCTTAGAATGCAATTTGCAGACCTACCATTAAACCAACAAATAAGCTAAAAAGCTTCTATTAAGCTCAAATAAGTTAACTCTAAACTTCAAACTATCTAAGCTATTCATTACAAAGCCTAAAACAGATTGTACTACTAAAATTTTTAGATTGAAAAGTAAAATCTAAGACTAAAGAACCTTGACAGATTATGGTGAAAACTTAAGCCACATGAGTAGAACCTAAACAAGCACTTTTAGTGCATTATACCAATCATTTTGAACATAAAAACAGCAACATAATTTAAATCCTAGAATCAAAAACTAGCAATAGAGAAATCTAAAAGTCCACAGATTCAAAACTTAAGTTCTCAAAACCTAAAAACACAATATTAGACTTAAGGCAATAACTAATCAGATTGTTAAAGGCTTCCAAATGTATGATCAAAGTTCACAAATGGGTCAATATGGTATAAATAGCATTAACCATGGGTTAGTGTTGTTGTGCCAAACACCCCTTTATAGACACAGATTCCATTTTTAAGCTTATAATAAGACTTTTTGAAGCAAAAGTTTATAAAGACCAGATTATCAACTAATTATAATAAAATGCGAATAACACTAATAAGGACAAATTCAACCTTCATAACATTTAATATAAGTAAACAAGAATAAGCAGTATTGAACTAATTATGACAGATTATGAGAAATACTTAACCAAATGATGAAAACTACAATCTACACATATTAAGTCATTCGAAGGCATAAAAAGCATAAATAAGCAATTTAAATCAGAATAAGCAAAGATAAGAAAGGTGAAATAAGCTAAGGAATAGGTTAAATAAGCTAAAAGTAAAAAAATTGAAACTTACTTTTCCCTTTGCTCTAACAATGTTTATGCAATTGCTCAAAAATAGCTTTATCAAACCTACTCCAGCCATATCAAAAATTACTGGTAGATGTCCATAAACCCAATCTTTTTCTGGCTTAGCATCCATATTAACAATCCAATACATAAGCATATGTTATTTTTATAGAGATTTTACTGATTTTAGCGTTAATGTAGTAGCTAATCAGTTCTTAAAAACTTATTGAGTATGGAAAACAGCTTAAGCAATTAAGAAAACCACTGTTGAAAGCTTAATATGCATAAAAGTAAAAAGACAGAATTGAAATTGAACTTGAACTTGTATTAAAATCTGAGAAGAGTACAATACTTTTAAAATGGAAATAACATAAATTAAATGACAATAAAATAGTAAACTACACTACTCTTAAAATCTAACTCTAAAAACTAACTTCCTATTATAATGAAAACCTAAACTATTTATAGAAGAGCCCAAGGTCTAGGGTGTGCTTTCTGTGTTTGTTGTGTGAGGAGCTTGAAATCTTTTATCTCATCCATCCATTCAATCTTTTTCTCTAAGTAAACTCATCTTAGCCCTTGAATTTGGTCCTTGTTCATCATCCAATCAGAAAGTAGGGGATTGCCAGCGTGGATGTGTTGGTTTGTGAAGTGGGGTCGAAGGTGAGCGTGATGGGTGAACAGTAGGGTAGTGGGTTTTTTTCATGGTGCAGGGTACGAATGAAAGAGACAATGAATATTGTGAGTGGCGGGAAAAGGGTTTTGGGTACTGTGTGTTTATTATTTAACGATGGTTAGGGGAAAAGGACTTAGGGTGCAAAGGGTTAAAGGTTGTAGGGACTAGTTTTGTTAGTCCTTAAGGACTAGCAATGTTAGTCCTTAAGGACTAACGGTGTAAATAGTTAGAAGGGAAGTTGGGCTAACTGTGTTAAATGGGATTGGGCCTAGTTTTGGGTTGTGTATAAAATAGAAATGGATTTGGGCTTATATTTGTTAAATAAGTATTTATGGGCTGATCCGGCCCATTAAGTGGGGTACGGGTTGGCCCAATAGGATGCTTATGTCCTCGGCTTCGATCATTGACCTTGACTTTTTAACTTGTTAACTTGTTAACTTTGACTTTTGACGCTTTTTCTAATCTCGTGCTTGGTTTTGTTGGTTTTGGCTTTGTTTTTTGTCCTTTAGTGAATATTCGTTACCTGCACAATCATAAATCACAAAACACACAAATACAATGCATTTTATGTCCGTTTTTGGTCATTTAGGCTCGTTTTTATAGGGTAAAAAAGGGGGTGTTAAAATGGGGGTTTTGGTTTTTAAAGTTAAGCACATACCAAAATCTCCCATACTAAGATATTGTCGTGTCCTCACACAATGCCATAAGTAAACACTTTAGAAAACCAAGAATCTCAATCCCTCTCGACTAATTACCTTGAAAAGTAGCTAAGTGTTCATCAAAGGGAATTAAAGAATCATTAGCTTTGAAAAGCCCTGTTTTGACCATTTTTATAAATCTACACTAATTACCACACATATTTTTATATTTTCTCTTTTTCTTTTTCTTTTTAACTAACTAACATGTTTGACATTCGTTATTTTCATAACCTTTAGGGTCATAGAATAAGAAGCACTTCAATCCTAAAATGCCCAAAACGGATAAATTTATCGTCCTCGACTTTTACTAAGCTTAAAAATGAAATCATCGTTACATACAAGCTAAGATGCTAACACTACTCATACTTATACCTTGTGAAACTTTTCGTTACCCATAATTATTATATCTTAGGTGTATGTGCTTATTTCGAACTTTAACCATAGATCAAACGTTTTGCAAAATTTCTATGCTTCACGTTCCACCCAAAAGTAATGAGTTTGAAGGTGATATCATCCCATGTAGCGACTTTCGTCTTGGCACATCCCAACCTTGCGGCTAAGTGACCAGGCTTTTGACACCCCACAGAGACTAGTATCAGGACTCACGGACCTTCAGTTTCGAAACCCTTGCATTTCCCGTTTATACATAAAATCACAACTTAAAACGAAATAGTCTTAGTTCAAAAGCATATTTAAATTTAAGAAAAAGAGATTTTCCCTATATTTATTAAATCAAATATATTACACTTAATATTATTATACATCCTTTAAACTAAGGAAATCCTCGACCTTTTAGAAGGCTGCAACATCGGTTGTGAGCTGGCAAGATGCAACAAACTTTTATCAGTCTCGGATAATTACTATGTGCCTTATTTAGAAGACTGCACATCAGTTATGAGCCGGCAAGATGCAATAAACTTTTATTAGCCCACAGTTTTTATTATTATTATTTTTACCTCATTTTTCATTTTTTTAACACTTTATATTACCATGATATAGAGAAAATTTCTTTTTATAAAATTTAAGTATAAATTTGAACTAAGACTAAAATTATTGATATCGACCATACTTCAAAAATCATTGATATAAGTTTAATTTTCGAAGAGAGCACGTATTATTAGTCTGGTTAGAAGCTTATGAGAGAGAAAAGCCACAAACTACACTTATGAGCTCTTAAGATTTCCATCTAATCCATCTTCCACTGTCTCTATCGTTCCTTCACTTGGCCATCAGTTTGAGGATGATAAGCAGTGCTTATATCTAAATTCATCCCTAATGACTTTTGAAGGGATCTCAAAAATGCCGGATACAAACGAGGGTTTAGGTCCGAAATAATCGACAAACGGCACCCCGTGCCTACAAACAATCTCCTTCAAATACCATCGAGTCAACTTCTCCATTTTAAACTTCTCATTCATCGGAATCAAGTGACAATTTAGTCAATCAGTCACAACGAACCCAAATTGATTCATATCCAATGATGTTCTTTCGAAGCTTTGAAATGAAAATCCATTTTATTCTCTCCTACTATTCTAAATAGGGATTTCAGGTTGTTGTTGTAATCCTGCCGGCTTTGACTTTAGCACAAGTCAAGCACTTACTGACATAAGTCGCAATGTCAGCCTTTATATTCGGCCACCAGTATAACTTCTTCAAATCATGGTACATTTTGTCTGATCCAGGATGAATGGAATATTTTAATTTATGAGATTCCCACATGATTAGGTCTCTTAATCCTCCAAATAATGGTAACCATACTCGTCCTTTTAGACATTTCCATACCTCGGGTCTAACCTTCGAATGGGTCTCTTTGCTCCAAGAAACCTTCACTCCATATTCCCCTTCTGCACGCTCCAACTTGTTCATTTCAAATTTGTTCGGGTAAAATATTTATGCACTGTCACAACCAAAGCACGCACCTTAGGAAACATAAATTATACAAAGGAGGAAAAGAGAATCATACAATAATAACGAACTCGGCTCTTTATCCTTCATGCTCAACGCATCAGTGACAACATTCGCCTTCCCTGGGTGATAACGGATAACACAATCGTAATCACTTAGAGGTTCAATCCACCTACGCCGCCTTATGTTTAGCTCTTTTTTGATCCAAAATATATTGTAGGCTTTTGTGATCGGTGTATACCGTACACTTAGTGCTATACAAATAATGTCTCCATAATCGAAGAGCAAAAACCACCGCTCCCAATTCTAAGTCATGGGTCGTCTAGTTTTCTTCATTCTTTCTAAGTTGTCTAGAGGCGTACGCAATCACCTTTTCTCGTTGCATCAACACAGCTCCAAATCCTTTAAGGGATACATCACAATACACAACAAAGTCTTCGCTTCTATCGGGTAGTGATAATTTTGGTGTACTACACAATTTCAGCTTCCAATGTTTGAAATGCCTCCTCTTTTTTCGTTTCCCCATACAAACGGCTTATTTTTCTGAGTGAGTTAGTTAATAGTTTGGATATTAGAGATAACTCGTTAATAAACCTTTGATAATAACCTGCCAAACCCAAGAATTGTCGCACTTCTGTTGGTGTCGTCGGTGCGGGCCAATTTCTAATGGCTTCAATCTTCGCAGGATCAATATGAATTCCACTACTATCAATCACATGGCCAGGGAATTGTACAAAATCAAGCCAAAAATCATACTTCGAAAATTTTGCGTACAATTTTTCACTCCTTAGCAAATTCAAGATAATTCAATGTGCATATATTCTCTTATTTTAGAATAAATCAGAATGTCATCAATGAACACGATCACAAACTTATCAAGATACGGCTTGCACACGTGATTCATTAAGTCCATGAATACTGCAGGTGCATTAGTCAGCCCAAAAAGGCATTAATTACTTGAGAACTCAAAAATTTCATATCGAGTTCTAATGCAGTAATTGAATGTCCTCTTCGCGGATACGAAGTTGATGATAAAACATACCACAAATTAATCTTCGAATCTACACTAGAACCTTGCAGTTGATCAAATAAGTCATTAATCCTCGGTAATGGATATCGATTCTTGATCGTCAACTTATTCAGTTCGCATTAATCAATGCACATTTGGAACGATCCATCCTTCTTCTTTACGAACAATACTGAGCTCCTCATGGTAACTAACTTGTCGATATAAAATCTTTCTCGACAACTCTCTCAGTTTCTACGGACAACTCCTTCAATTCGTATGGGCTAACCGATAATGGCGCACGTGCCACGGGTGCAGCACCGAGGATAAGATCAATACGGAACTTAACTTGCCTAGGTGGCGGAAGTCCAGGTAAATCTTCAGGAAATACCTCGGGAAAAATCTCGGATAACATGGACATCTTCTAATCGCTTCTCTTTTGGTTGCTTGCTCCCGGATTTACTTGAGACTAAAAATCGCTCACACGATATACTTTCGGAACTTTAAATACAAGTAACTATCTTTCAAATCGGGAATTATATCTATCAACCTTCGATAACCAACCGTCTTACCTACAGGGAATCCTAACCTTTTTTTTCTCACCACATAAAATAGTGGCATCATATCGTGATAACCAATTCCCTCCATTAGATGAAAACAAAACCTCGTAGTTCAATAAACCATTAAATCGATTGAAAAATAACAGTTTAAAACAATAAAGTGTACACCCTTTTCACACATTAATGGTACTACCTACTTCTCCATCGGCCAAATTCGACTTCATAGCTAGGATAACTTTCATAACCTTTCTTTCCTCGAATCAAAAGGAATCAAGTGACAGAGTTAACAAAAAAGAGAATAAGTTAACGCGTGATTTACCTGAGCGAATTTTAGTCAAAAGAAAGGCTAATACCATAATGGATATGCATAAACCCCATACTTTCCTAATTCGTTATTCACCTCTGAACGCATCTCGGAATTTTTACCCACGTTACTCAAGGAGGATTAGTCAAAAAGAAAGGATAGGAACGTCGAAACTTCAAGTCGGGTATCAATAGTCGATAAATAGATAAGTGTCCAAAGAATTTCATGACGAAAGAAAGGAAATAAGAAGTAGATAACAATTGTCAAGTCTAATACGCATCCACAGATCGGGTAATTTCGATTGGGAAAAGGATAAGGGTACATATGCAGATGTCCCTACTTGTACCACTTGCAAACCATACAAAATCTTGATTTTTTGGAATTACAGTTAAAAATTGATCTTTATCAAAATCTTACGGTGACTACTATTCAACCTTGCATGGCCCCTTCTAAATTATACGTAGGTGCACGACTATGTATAATTTAGGAATAGTAATGCAATGCTCATTTCGTCAAACTAATGTCATCATATTAAATGTAATAATCATGCTTAATATAAGATTGAAATAAAAAAATGATTTTACAACCGTTCTAGTTTGAAAGTAATTTAATTTACAAGATGTTTAATAAATAATTTTATGGTGATAGTAACTAATTTTATAATTATCAAGTAAAATAACTCATAAATATGAGAACAATTTAAATTTTCATCTAGTGATTTTATATTAACTTATAAACAATATGGTTGCATGGGCGTAGTAAAGAGTGATTCACAAAATGAATGGGTGAAATGATTACAATATGATAGGAAATGAGTTTAGCCAAAATCATCATGAAATCGATGGCGATTGAGAATACGAGGAGAAGAAGTTTTTTTGTTTACCAAAAATACGCAATTCAAATCATAATGAGTATTCATTCAATGATTGCATCAATCAATAGGAACAACTTTAAGAAATAAGAAAAGAAAGATAACAACGACTCACGTAGAATTTAGAAATCAAAAGATAGTATTTTCATTAATCACAAACGAGTCACAAGTGGTATCGTCACACATTACATGTCACCATCTAATGCTATACAACTCCAAGGACTAGTTCTACTAACTGATATCTCAGTTTAGTTAGTGATTTACAAAAGATACTACAAATGATAAATTAATCTACTAAGAGTCACTAGGTGGTCCACGTGGCTCGGAATGTTCATTGGCCCCATCAAAAGAAGATTTCTTTGATTTCTTTCTCGGACGCTCAGTACCTTCATCATCGGATGGTGGCATAGGAACAGCCCCAATGCAAACCATCTCCATATTAATAGACCTCTTTGTCCTACCATATAAATGCATGTACTCTCCTCCCAGCAATATCACGCTCCATACGAGCCCACGCCAACTTAGTCTCAGTCAATCTTTTCTTCAATGTGGCATTCTCCCTACTCTCCAACACCTTTAACCTCTAAAACATTACCCAAAGTACGCTCAACATCTCCCAAATCATGATCAAGTAATTCTCTCTCTTTTTTTTCCCGATCTTATTCTTTGACTTTAGAAGAGCAATCTCAGCTTGGTTTGTACTCAACTCAGCCTCACGTAATCGAGCTCGTAAAATGAACGTCCTCCAAATCACTCCTCCAAAGCCAAGGTGTCCAATCCACCAATATAATGATGAGTCATGAGTAGAAGATGACTCTCCTACCTTAAGTATACCCCTCGGAAAGTCACAAACAGCAACGGCCTTTGGGTACAGACCAAACTTGTGCCACGGGTGGCAATATCAAGCCATCCCTCTCCTCCGACTCAGAAACAGAATGACTCATAATCGGCATGATACAGAATTAATGACTCCGTATTTGGGGGCTCAACATTAATGGCTCAGAATTGGTGATGAACTACACTCCAGGAGGAGGGGTTTTTTGTCATCCTCCACGTCATAAGAAATAATCAACTCAACATCGTCATCGAGTCCCAATCTCAACACTATCTTCGCCTTTAAGCATCCACATTATGTAACCCTTTCATTTACACCATCATTCCCTCTAACACCAATCTAAACACCGGCAGATGTGGGTCACATGTTGGGACAGTTGGATTCACAAGCCCATTATTCGGTTCTAGTTCTTCTTCCGGATCTTCTTTCGGATCTTCTTTCTGGTTTTCTTCATCATCACCATCATAATCAACTAAATCAACGTCGTCTGAAATGTCAACCATTTCGTTAGGATCATGGACATCCACAACTTGGTTCAGATCGGGAATAACTTGGTTTTCATTCGTGAAAAGCTGATCGTTCGAATTCGTTAAGAGGGTTTAGGTCTTCATGACAATACCGTTCTTTATAAATATCTCGTGTTAGTATTAAAATAATCACATAATCAACATTTATATTCAAAATAAATGAAAATCTCATATTACAACATATATATATTTTTCCGTATATATATCGATAAATAAATCCTTCTTATTCTTGTCCCGTCAGTAATTCGGAGATTTCTATTGCACCGTTATAGTCAAAAGATTTCAAAATTTTTTTGTTCATTTTTTTTATTATTAAAATCCTTTTGTTTCTCTATAACTTAAGCTTCTTGATATCAATCTGTAAACCCCCATTTTATCGATATCAGCGGAAGGGGTCATTTGGGGTGCTCACGTGTTAATACAATACCTCAAGCATAAGAAAACGATTCGAAAGAGACGCTTTTAAACACTATTCATCGAAATAAATTTACATCATAGGTTCCCCAAACTATTCATAATTCATACAAACATTGTTTTGTCAAAAGTATTCTTCGAATGGTTTTCATGAAAAGGGCCTTCAAAAATATATGTTTCATTAATATCTCTACAAATCTCCATCACACGAAATTACCTTCCAAGGGACCTGAGATAAAACTGCTAAAAAGTACACACAATGTAGAGTGAATCCATAGAGTTTAATATAAAAACCAAAAAATATTTGGGAGTTCCCAACAAACTAATCTCGAACACTAATATCATTTCTCAAAATTTCAGGATATAATGATGTGGTCAGACGAAGTTATAGGGGGCATTATTAATAAGCCTCATGATCGAACGATACCATATATAAAAATGCCCACTAATACACCCGCCGCTATGAGTGTATATTATTCTCTATACAACGCATCCGTAGTGTCATTTTCCCGACACGAGACGATAGCTAGTCGTCACGGATTGGAGATGGTAATCTCCAAATAGTACTATTTCTTGTATAAGCGTATGCCATTACCCGACAATTAACAATTCATAATTTCCGCGGGTCTTTTATCAAGAGAGTTAATCTAACTTATAATAATCAAGGCTATTAGCATACATTCAAGTCCCTTGTGTTCAATTTTAAAAACAAGCATGTTATCCCCTCGCGGGTTTATAAAATAATTCAAGTATTAAAATACGAGGCTATGAACTCACTTAGTGATATCGAACGAGAATATCGATGAATAAAAACTCTGAAAGTAGGCGCGTCAATCAACCAAGACCTATACAAGTCGTAACGGGTCTTAGGTTTCTAGTCGATAAAAATTTAACGATAAATCATAAATTAAATAAGTATATGTATACATGTAGTTTATATGATGATTATGCTTTTGAAATATAATTATTTCACACTTTAAAGTTTTCTAGGTTTTTAACTTGTTTTATTATTAGCCCATTTTTACTCATATTACTCAAATTTGTCCAATAAGCCCATTTAGCAAGCCCATTAAGTTATTATGTTCATATTATCACTCAACGACCAGGTCTTAGCCCATTAGTTAGGCCCAAGTAGGTTGGACCTGAAGTCAAGTCCAATAAGTCCTTTTTGGTACATTGGACCTAGTGGCCCAATAAGGACTTATGGCTCATTTTGGCCTATATATGACTCTTATTAATAATTTTCGGGTTCTCGAGGTCGGGATATGCTTATTATCAATACGTTAACCCTTAAAAACTCCCAAGAAGTGGGTCCTACCACCTCGGGTTTTAGTCGTAAAACCGTCTTACCAAATATAGTGTTCGGGTAGTCGTAAATTTTTATTTACTTTTATGTTACAAAAGTAGCCGTAATTTATAAACCGTAAATGATACGATGGACATATTTATATCCTTAGTTTCATATTTGAGTGTAAATTACAGATCCAAAACCATTTTTATACTTAATTTAAGTATACTTATACATATGATCAATTTACTACACAAATGTCAAGTTACAAATTCGGACTGAAATCTCACGTTTACCGTTTTTGACGCCATTTACAAACCGTAAATAGTTGGTTAACCATCCAATTGATTCCGAACCTACATGATTTTATCTAGGTCTCATAGTTTTAACTTTTTAACCAACTCTGTACGTAAATGTGACATTTTATACCATCTGTACAGCAAGGTCAGAATCTACTAGTTTTAGTATTTTGACCATATCTCACTCAATATTCACTTTCTAGAAATCATCCAATTTGCCACTTGTTCATAAAACAATTATCTACAACCCAGTGTAATTAAATCCATCATCCAACTTACTCAAGATCACAAAACCTACTGTTCATCACAACCTATAAATTTTATGATCATTTCACTTGTTTAGATGACTATTTTAGCTAGTTTTAAATCTAGATTCATACACACAAGTCTCATTTTAATCCCATGATCATCATATATCATGCATGTTCATATACACTTGAAATCAAGAAGATAACATATAGATAAGCATAACTCATGATATTTGTTTACCATAAGGAATGTTGTAGAAAATGATCAAATGACAAAAATAAAACAACACAGACTTAGATGTAGACTTCAAATCCAAGCTTAGTCTTTACTCCAAAAATATTCATTGCATGTGTGATTTTATTGGATAGATACGTAGGAAATGACGAGAGAATCGGAAAATATAAGTTGGTCATTGTTGTATGTGACGTTTTTTTCGGCAACGAACAAGACGGCGGTTTCCGGTCACCAGAAAAGCTTTTTCAGGCGGCGAATTCGGTGTCATGGTGGCCGCCAAAGACAACACCACTTACCCTTTTGTTTTTGTAGAATGAAATGAAATGGTAGGAAATATGTTTATATACTTTCCCTCCCTAGTTTTGAGCTTTTTGCAAAAATAGGTCCTCCCTCCTTTCTCTTTTAATATTTTTGACAATTGAACCACTGCCGCACTTTTGCTTAAATAAAACCAACTATCAAAAAATTACCGTTTGTTAATTGTTGTTTCGGTTCTAGAATACAAACTATAAGGAAAGTTTAAGGCGGGTTTGATTCCATCACCCAAAAGGAGAAGGGTTATTCTAAAAAGCGCCTCGCGTTTACCAACTCCTCCGCTTTCTTGTGCGTATTTTTAGAGAGCTACCGTATACATTTAACTTTCGGTTACCAAAAATATTTTCTTATTTTCTTTTTCTTATGTATTATTTGAAAAAGCTAAAAATATTCTTCTCCATCCTCTTATCCGTTTAATTCTTTCTCTCATCCTCTTAATTGTTTAATTCTAAATGTCGTCATATAACGGACTAGGTTGCTATTTATGCGGTGATCCGTTAGATGGTATACTTTGTCGACGGTGCTCGTGCGGATGGTGTGGAAACAAACTTAATGATGGATTTTGTTCGTATTGCGCTTCTAAAGCTGGAAATTCATTCGCTTATGATCCAAACCTGAATTCTTTCGATAACTCCCCGAATTATTCCGACTACTCTCCACAACCCCGGTACGAGACGAATATTTGTGAGTTATGTGGAAACGATGCTCATTTTGGTTACGATTGTTCATTTCAAGTTCCGTTTCCGGACCCTTGTTTCGATCAAAATTTCGATAATAATTTTCCACTAACTTCACTAAATTTTCCACAACAATACCTTTGTTGTGAGAATTGCGGGGGTCCTCATGAAACTTTTCAGTGTCAACCATTGAACCAAATTTTCTATGAACCTAATTTTTGTTATAATTCTAATCCTTCTGGTTTTGACCAATTCCAACCACCGCAGTTTCCCGTCAATCATCAACCTCATTGTGAAATAAATCCGAAAGAGTTGGTAGAGAAGTATATTGCAATGTTAAAAACCGTTTTGAAACATAAAGTTCAAACTTATATGGGAAAGAGTCTGGAAATATTACTTGCTGAAGGGAGACTTAATAAGCTTATCGACACATTGCAAAGAAAACAATGTTTCTCGGACGATATGTTAGATTTACTACCTCAAATTGAAGAAGATATCAAGACTCTTAATGACGACTTGGAGCATAAGGAGCAAGTCGCTAAAATTAGTATTTTGAGGAAATTTCCAGTTTACGATGATGACGACGATGAGTATTCTATTCAAACTCAAGAATATCTCAAGAATATCTCAAGAAAATTTCTTTTACAATCACACCCGTTTTATCAACCGAAAAACCCGATAATTCTCTAAGTATGGGGGACGTGCATCTTAGCACTATTCTGGCAACGGAATCAGACGAAGTAATAAAGTCTAGTGTTGAGAACCTTGTCCCAATCCCAAGAGAGTTAGAGGGTATTCCCGACAAATTGTGTGATATACCCACTTGTGATAATGATCGTATTAATGTTGAGTCTGAACTTGTGGAATCTTTGATTAACCGTAATACTTTGATTGTTTATTCTTCTAAGATCTACCCTTTTCTCGAGGAGTTCGCCGGTGAACTAGCTCGTATTGCTCTAATTCCACCGGGAATTGTTGAAGCCGACTTTGATCTGAATGATGATACTTCGAGTGATGACGATTCTTTTGAGGACATCGAGTACGTTGATGCATCACCTCCCGATTCAGAGATCGTTAGCTTAGAGGAGGTGAATGATGATCAAGAAGAGAAAGAGTTTGATTTAGAAAATATTTTTCAAATCCAAGACGTTATTCTTCGAGAGAAATTATTAAACATCAATTGTCTTATTTCTAATATCGAATCTTTAAAAGATAACCCTACTCCGGATTGTGTGCTCAATTCTCCCTCTTCATTTCCTATTCCCATTGTGGATAGTGATTCGTTCTTTGAGGAGTCCGATACTTCTCTTTCTTATTTGGATAATTCTTTACCCGAATTCGAGACTTCTAACGATCATACGGAAGAGACGAGAAGTGGCAGTACCACTACTCATGTTAATTACTCTCTTCCCGGGTATGATTCGTTTCTTTTTGAGATTGAGCCTAATCAGGGAAGGTTAATTAGCATTGCTATTTCTAATAATTCGACAAATGACCCTCTTTTGGAACTTCCCGAGTTTGAATCATTTCATTTCGATCCCTCATTTCTTCGTCCTCCTCCGGAACCACCAGATGTTGAGATTTGCTTACATTTTGAACCCGATGCTCCCGTGATTGATAATTTTAATGAAGACCAAAGGGGAAGTGAGATTGATTTTTCTCAAAATGTCGAAGATGACGATTCCTTCACATTTGTCATTCGAACTTTTCTTCCGTTTCTCACCTACCCCGAGGTTTCTCCTTTATCTTGCTCTACCGGGAGTGAAGACACTATTTTTGACCCCGACATTTCCACTTAGAGCCAGTGGCATCTCTTCGGGATGGAACTTTCATGTGCTTTAATGTTTATCTGAACATTAATGAAAGCCCGATTGAGATTTTTTTTCCATTTGCTTCCCCATGGACAACTTAATTCGGGGTAGAGTCAAGCTCGTGACTCGGTTAACAAAAACAAGCATTTCTATCTTCTTATCTATTTTCTAACAATTAATGTGATTGGGCTCGCCTTTTCCTTTCTAGTGTTTTGTGTTTTGTGGTTTATGTTGTTATGTCCAGGATTGCCCGAATTTTGAAGACTCTTGTGCTCATGGTTTTGTCCATTTATTCGAGTTTCATATCATTAGCTTCATTTAGGGAATCCGATATCCTAAAATCTTATCGATTATTATTTATTTTTAGCTTACTTAATAAATGGCTTTAGATTTGCATAGAGAACCCTAAATACTTGAATTATGCCTTGAAATTAGTATAGGGGTGACAGTCTCACATTGAGGACAATGTGTAGTTTTAGTATGGGAGGAATCTAGCGATTTAATTATACCTGCAGCCATTGTTCTTACGTAACCTGTTTTTCCACCAAAAATATGTGATTTATGTGAAAAATAGCAAAAATTTGACTTGACCGGGCGTGTTGAGTCCTAGCTAGTTCCTTAACATTTAACGATGATAGTTTGTGCTAGTCTCATGTAGATTTTAAACATGCTAGACTTGATTTGTTATTAAAGTAAATAAAGACTTGTGCTAATCTCAAGTAGATTTTAAATTGCCAAGTTGGAATTTATATGGCTAAGCATTCGCGGATTCTATTATTTAGAGTTTTAAATTTGCGAAGAACAAGGAATGATAGAGTTGAGTATAAGTTTAGATGCTAAGCAAGGTTTATTTGGAAAATCTTAAGGCTTATAGTTGTAACTTGTGGCTTTTTCTCCCATAAGCTTCTAATTCACTTAACATACGTGCTCTTTTTAATTTGACAAATTAAAGTTTAACACTTTTAAAAGTCCAACATGTCAACCAATGTTTTTAGAAAAAGCTTTATCATTTGTAAATAAGAATTTTGGTTCAAACTTATACTTTGGTTTTCTAAAACGAAATTTTTCTATTTGCAAAAAAATAATGTGTTGTATTATTATGAAAAATGTTGCAAGAAAAAGAAAATGATAAAAAAAATGATGATGAAAAGAAAAAATATATAAGTGATGAATAAAAAGGATGCAAGTTATAAATCCTTAATAATAAATAATATACAACTCCCACCGTAATAAAGTACACGGACTCTTGTCGGAGGCGCGGCCGATGTGACGTCGAAAACAAAGGGTGGAGGTTGTATATTTAGGGGCTAGTGTCATAATGAGTACACGGGCTCTTGTTGGTAGACGGCCAATGTGACGTCGAAAAAAAGGCACCGGTCCCTAGCTAATAATAATGTTTATGTTTATGTTGAAAGTAAGAAAATAAATAGTAAAAGTTTCATTTTCTAAAACCAAAGTATTCTTTTGAACCATTATTTGCAAAAGTCTTTAAGGCTTTTTCACCGGAAGTTAATGCGTCTTGATTATTATTCTCCGGATGGGGTCTCAAAAGCCTTAGCACTTACCCGATGACGGTGGGATGCTAGAGAAGAAAGTCACAATAAGGCAAGTTAACCAAAGGTGTCTTAGCTAAAGAGATTTTTGTTTGCTTTGAGTTATGATCTTACTAAGTTATTAACATTTTAGCTCAAAAGGCCCATGTGTAAAGCTTAGTCGGATTATAACTATTTAAACATGTTGATCGGATGGTCTAATTAAATTGAGCACATACACACCTTAATTCATTATCCATGTTGGGAGAAAAAGTTAAGCCATACACAAGTTGTAATTATAAGTAGTTTTAGCACCTAGACTTGTACAAAACAATGATCTTGTTTTTAAGCTTGGCATGGAACTAGTGAAAAGTCAAGGATGACGAATTGACCTCTTTTGTGCTTTAGTAATAATGAGTATCTTGTTCTATGATCCTAAAAGTTGCAATGTGCAATGATTGCCAAAAATGTGTTTTGTGATGATAAGTGATGATGTTTCAAGGATACTTATGGAAAAAGGTAAAAACCGGGGCATTTTGGAAACTAAAAATTTCTATTTCCTTTTATGAACACCTGCCTACTTTGAGGTTATTAGTTTAAGGGAATTTAAATCTTTGGTTTTTAAAATGTACATTTATAACATTGCGTGAGGACACGACAATATCTTAGTTTGGGGGAATTTTGATATGTGTTAATTCATACATAGTAAATAACCCGAAAAAGATGCCAAATAAGCCGGAAAATGCCAAAAATGTGCAGTATAAAAACCCTTAAAATACTAACACCTTGGCCCAATCCCGTTTCATTATTAAAATAAGCCCAAGTCAAAATCAGTTATGGCCAGTCAACATAGATTAACCACGGGTCAAAAGAATAACTCTTGGCGCCAAACACTGTATCACCATCGTCCCAATTAACCCAACCCTTAACCTGAGTTCTAACAGCCTAAGCTGTCAACATCACTCATATAACAAACCCTCACCCACGCTCCCCCAACCTACGTGGCAGTCTCTTATTGGTCCATTGGTGATCCGGAAGTACACATTTTCATCCAACGATCGAAAATTCAAGGCAATGATTAAAAATGATGATCAAGGGCTCTAGTCAGCTGGGATTTAATCTTGAGACTCACTCCAACTCTCACTCACAAAAGAAACACAACCCCAAGCCAGGACGCTCCTCATTTCAACTATAAATAGGGGAGAAGCTCACACAGTTGAAAACAACTAGGAGTAGGATAGCTTAGGGTAGCTTTTAGCTTATGCATTTTAAATTCTGTTTTACTTAAATTCATGTAATTTCCTTTCAAATTCTGTATTCAGTTTCATTTTTAATAAAAGTATAAGTTTCTCTTTATGCATTTGATTTTTCATAAGCAAAAATTGTTTTGATTAAGCTCTTTTACTTTTCATAAGCTCAAGTATACTCATAAGCTGTTACTCTACTTAATTAAGCTTTTAAATGCTTAGTTAAGCTTATATGACTCATTTCCTCCCCAAAATTACCTAAGCTCTTAACTAAGGATGATAAGCCAAAACTGGACGGGCCTATGGACTTACTGGCTTGTTTATAACAAGCCAGAGCTTGTTGATTAGCTCTTAGAGCTTTATTATTCCCTGTTTAGAGCAAGGGATAGGTACACTTCTTATTTTCTTTCTTTTAGCTTACTTAATATTCTATTTGTTTATCTGCTTATCTTATTGCTTATTCTGCTTATTGTTTAAATAATGAATGCTTAGATTAGCTTAATTTTGTCTATTATTATCAGTCATTGCTTATAATGTTCATTTGGTAGTTTAGGATTTAATCTGCAAGTTTATTTTATGTAAGCAATTATAAAGTTCATTTAAACTAGCATAATCTGTTTTGCATTGGTTCAAGCTTATTTGATTGTCAAATTGTGTTAATTAAGTTTGTTTTTAGTTATGCACTCTCTAGTATTTGTTGTTTGAGCCTTGAATCTCATTTTGTTAAACTGATCATGAGGTTAAGTCATTTAAAGGGGTGTTTGGCACAAGGCAGCACTAACTTAAGTTAGTGCTGCCAAGGCCTTTTGGTCCTTTGGATTGGATTTAACTTTCAAATTTTAGTTAATAGGTGTGAGATTTAAAGAATTTGCAAAGTTAATTCAGTTTCTTATCTTGTTAATAAGTAGTTTTTAGCATTTGCTAGCTTAAGTTGAGTCTCTTTTGCATTATTAGCTTAGATCTTTTCTAGTTGTCATCCTTGCTATATTTGCTCTTGTTTTAGTTAGTAAATAGTGTTAGAACAAAGTTTTTTGGTCCTGCACTTTCAGTTTAAAGTATTTTGTGCTCATTGCATCAGCAGCTAAACATGTCAAAATGCCATTTTCAATCTCAGTTTTAAGCTAGTTTAAATAGATTTTAGCTTATAGTTTTTTTACACAAGCTCACTAGGAGCTGTGCTTAATCTGTTTTTTACTAGATTTTTAATTTTGAGCTTATTTAATAGCTTATTTTATATGCTGCACTTTGTTTTCTTTTTCCTTAAGAAGAGCTCCCCTGGTGCAAAAAGCCCACTTTCCCAGCCCTTTTATCAGCTCATTTGCTTGTCATTTCTTTTGTTTTTTGCTTTTTCTTAGAAGCTCATAAGCTGCTCTTTAGGCCCATATAAGCTACTAAGCCTAAAAGTCCCTCTAGTGCTTAAAATTTAAGCACCTAAGAGCCCCTTTGATTGTTTTGTATGCATATTGGCACTTTAGCTTATTTGAGTCTTTGGCTTAACTGTTGGCTTTCTACTTGCTAATTTTAGTTTGAAAATGCTTATTAGGTGTTAGAGTAGGATAGTTTTTTTGCTTATTTATGTTCTTATTTGCCCCAAAGTAGCCTAGCAGACTTAAGTTCTCTCTAGCAGTACTAACTTAAAGGTTAGTACTGCTGAGATTTTTAGCCCTTTTTGTGGCTTATTTAGTTGTTTTCTTTTGCTTATTTTTGTTCCTAGTTGCTTATTGAGCTTGTCCTTATTCCTATGTTTGTTTTTCCTTCGTTTTCATTCGCTTGATTTTGGTTAAAATCCAAAAAGAATGAGCCCTTTTTCCCATTCTTCATTTAAGCATTTTGTCTGTCTTTTCGGTGCTTATTTAGCTTATTTTTAAGTTTCCCAAAAAGTGTTTTTTAAATTTGTTAGTTTTCATGTGTTTTATAAGTTTGTAAAAAGAAAAAATTAAAAAAAAATGTTTAACAAAAGAGTTAGGCCTTGGATTCGAACCCAAGACCTAACCCTTCACACCTAGTCGTCCCACCACAACATACACAATGCCAACTGCCCTTGGGTCTTTTCACCTGAGGGAGTTGCACATTTTATTCATTTAAGGCTTTCTTAGCCCATAAGCCCAAAAGCTGTTACATGCTTATTTCGTGCTTATTTGATAAGCATTTTTTACCCTTTCATTTTTCTTAGATTAAGCCCATTTCAAAGTACTTTCCATAATTTTTTTAGATTTTTCGTAAATCATTTAGTATTTTTTATCATTTAATTTCATTAAATTCGTTTTTAATTCATAATAAAAAAATTAAAAGTTAAAAAAATATAATTCTTTTTTTTTCAAAATTTTCTTTTATCATATAGGACCTAGGAAAAATAGAATTACACTCGTAGGGTCATTTTGTTAAATTTTAGTTTCTAAAGAACGGGTTCGAGCCGGTTCTCGTTTTCTTCTCGATTTAGCTTTAGGCATCTCCGTTTTTGTTCTAGTTTACTTTATCTTCATTTTTTTAGTCATTTAGGATTAGGAATAGTAGAAAAATCATTTTAGGTCTTATTTTTCATAATTTAGGATTTAAATGTAGCGTTCGTTTAATTTCCGTTAATAGTTTTATGCTTAATTTTTTAGTCGTTAAATTCCTTTATATGCTTTATGAGTTTTTATTAAGTAGAAATAGATTTCCAAATCAAAAATTTTCAAAACCATTCAAAATACGCGATCACAAACGTTTCCGATTTTCAATTCGCACTTCGTTGGGGAATAAACGACCCGAAAGGTTTTTGAGATATCACTTTGGTTAAAAGTGAATTTCTTAACCCGACGGAAATACTACTATACTATTATTAGCCTATCCTTATATATTATATATATTTTATTATATATACGGTGTATTCGGAGACGGATCACTTGTCATCTCCCTATCGAACTAGAGCATAAGGCATATTGGGCCTTGAAGCACTGAAATTTCGACCTTAAGACCGCGGGTGATCACCAAAAAGTTCAAATGAATGAAATTAATGAACTTTGTGATCAAGCTTATGAGAACTCTTTAATCTACAAAGAGAAAAAAAAGAAGATTCACGACTCCAAAATCAAGAACTGCGTTTTCAACGTTGGTGATCGAGTCCTTCTCTTCAATCCTCGATTAAAGATTTTCTCGAGCAAGCTTAAGACCCGCTAGACCAGACCGTTCACCGTTGCCCAAGTTTTCCCTTATGGTACCGTTGAGTTATCTTCAATCAACAGACCTAACTTCAAGGTGAACGGTCATAGACTCAAACATTACTTTGGAGGGGACATACCACCCATGGTTGTCCCGGATCTCCAAACCTTCCCCATGGATAATTAAATTCAGGGTCGAGTCAAGCTCATGACTCGGTCAACAAAAACAAAGCACTTCTCAAGAGGCAACCCGTGTTTCTATCTTCTTTCTGTTTTCTAATAAGTGTAACGTGAGGGGGCTCGCCTCTTCCAATCTCGTGATTTTGTTGTCTGTGATGATTAGCAAGATTCCCCAGATTATGAAGACTTTCGTGCTTGTGGTTTTGTCCAACGCTCACTCAGTCTTCACCTCTTTGCATGCTTATTTTAGGAATCCTATATCCTTGATCTTATTGACTAACGTTTAATCTTTGGCATAATTAATAAATGGCTTTAGATTTAAATGAGATTTCTTTTTATATTAGGAATATACTTTGGAATTAGTATGAGGAGGTTGGCAACCCCCACACATTGAGGAGAATGTATTGTTCTAGTATGAGGGGGGAATCTATCGATTTGATCCCACTTGCATTTGTCTATGTCTTTCACGTATCCCCGTTTTACCAAGAAAAAAATTTTGTTTTGCAAAAATAAAATAAGTGTTTATCACAAATGTTGACTTTCCGCTAGTGAGAATAAGAATAATTTTTGACTTGACCGAGCATATTGAGCTCTAGCTTACTCCCTTAATCTTTATAAATGTATAAGCTTTTGCTAGTCTTTTATACAAGAAGCTTTAAAATGCGAATTCTAGCTCAAAAGGCCAAGATTTTGCAAGTTTCCATAAATGACTTTAAATATACAAAGCTTTATTTTATTTGGCTAAACATTCGCGGATCTTTTTATTAAAGATTTTAAATTTGCGAAGAACGAGAAATGATAGAGTTAAATATAAGTTGGAATGCTAAGCAAGGATTAGTTGGAAATCTTAATAGCTCATAAGTGTAATTTGTGGTTTTTTCTCCTAGTAGCTTCTAAAATGACTAATAATACGTGTTCTTTTTGAAAGACAAGTTAGAGTTTTATCACTCTTAAATTTTTAGAGTAAAAAGCTTTATCGATGAATTGATAAATAAGAGTTTTTGATCAAAATATGTTTTTATTTTCTTAAAAGAAATTTTCCCGGTATACTGTGTAAATATGTAATGTTGCAAAAAAAAATGAAAATGATATGAAAAATATAATAATGTTGCTAGTATATGATGCTTAATAAATAAAGGGAAAATGACTTTTTCTAAAATTTAAACATTCTTTTGAACTTAAACTTGTTAATCCCTACAAAATTTTGAAACCGGACGTTTGTTAATTCTTATTAGTATTCTCTGTGAGGTGTCAAAAGCCTGGGCACTTGACCGATGAGGTCGGGAGGTTCCGAGAAGAGAGTCACTCTAAAGGAATTAACTTACCTACAATGTCTTAATTTTGAAGGAATTGGATAGCTTTGAGTTATAAACTTACTAAGTTTTACTAAAAAAATTTAGTAAAGGGTTCAAAAGTCGGAAGGTCTTGACAAATTATTCTCTGAGGGGTGTCAAAAGCCCGGTCACTTAGCCAACGAGGTTGGGATGTGCCGAGAAGAAATGTTGCTACATGGGACAATCTCACCTTTGAATTCATATAACTAAAAGTGAACATGAAACTTGGAAAGGTTATAACTATCTAAAAACGTAGGTTGGATGGTCAAAATTCAAACTGAGCACACACACCTTAATATACAATATCTGTCGGGAGAAGAAGTTTTACACAAAATGCAAATATGAGTAGCGTTTTTTTTTTTTTTTTTTAGCATCCTAACTTGTAATTAACAATGATTTTGTTTTTAAGCTTAGTTTGGGAATAAGTGAAAAATCAAGGACAATGAACTTATCCTTCTAGGGAACCTTAGGATTGAGGTTTTTCTTATTCAGTGATCCTAAATGTTATGATCAATAATGAAAGTCATGCATGTTGTATATAATGGAAAATAAGAAAAATGTGTGCAAGAAAGAAAATGGTAAAAACAGGGAGTGTTTAAAAAACTAGTAATTTCTTAATCCTTTTTAATTTTACACTTTGCTACTTTTCAAGGTATTTAATTTAAGGGGGTTCAAATTTTTGGTTTTCTAAACATGGATTTATTTCATTGTGTGAGGACACAACAATATTTTTGTATGAGGGGATTTGGTATGTGCTTAAATAGACATACATTTTCTAAATAAAACGAGCTTAAATGACCAAAAACGAATATAAAATGCCAAAAATATGCTTGTTTTGTGTTATGTACTGTGCAAGTAACGGATATCAACAAAAAGACAAAAACGAAGCCAAAACGGACAAAATCGAGCACGGGATTGGAAAGAGCGTGGAAAACCAAAGCCAAAAGCGTATGCATCTAAGTGGGCCAAGTCAACCCATTAAGCTTTTAAAACTAAGCCTTTTATATCACAAAATCCCTAAATATCCAAATTAAACCCAACCGGCCCAAAAACAAACAACGAGCCAAATCCCTTAACAGCCCAACTATAACCCTGTTACAACCTATTACACCTTAAGGACTAACAATGACAATCCCTACAACTTTACACTGTTAGTCCTCAACCTCTAACACCCGTTATCTCTTTAACCCTAAGTTTGAAAAACTATAAAATAAGCCCGAAAAGGGCGGGAAGACAAAAACCAAGCCTAGACCCATCCTTCCTTGGTACAAACGCTTTTCAACTCAATATATGACACCTCAGTGCCACGTTGACACTCTCAAATCGAAGGAAAACGCGTCAAGGAATTAAGGAAAGGTCCAAAGCGTTTTAATGTTGATCGGTTGCTTTCCTTATGCAAATAAGGCATGATTTGGATGGATTAAAGACTCTAGGCTATTTCACCTCACGAGATTGCACAAGACTCCCCTATAAATAGGGGAGGATTTTAAGTTTTAGGATTATCTTTATTTTTTATCTTTCCAGCATTCTTTTTCCTGCATTGTATTCAAATTCCTGTTTTCAAGCTTTCATATAAGCAATTTTACTTCCCAAGCATTTGTACTTCCAAGTTAATCTATAAAAAAGTAAGTTTCTATTTTCAGTTTTTATCTTTTTACTGTTCTGCTTATTCTAGTGCTTATTTTTTGCTTTTTATTGCTTATTCATGTTTGCTTATGTTATTTATGGTTTATTTGTGCTTGCTTGTGGCTTAGATATCATTTAGTTAAGTTTTGAGTTAAAACTGCTAAGTTTGAGCCATAAATAAGCTTATTTTGTTTACTTATCATCAAGTGCTTATTGAAGGTTGACATTTGCTTATTAAGTCTTAATTTACTTAGTCATTAATCTGTTTTCAAAAAATCTCAAGTTAAATCAGTCTTATATAAGCTTAAAATGAAATTAGTAATTTTAAAGGGGTGTTTGGGTTAAGGGTTAAAACGGGTCAAAAGACTGTTTAAATTGTCTTGGGTCATCAAGTCAGTTTTGACAAGCTTAATCTTAGTCTTATAGTCAGTTTCCAATAGTTGTTATAGCTTAAATATTAAATTTAAGGTTCAAAATAACCAAGGTTTAAACCTGTAGAGTTTTTGTTGATTATAAAAGCTTATTTGATTGAATCTTGGTCAATGAGTTTTTGGTGTCATTTTGTTAGTTGGTGGTCATGCAATGTAGTAGAATAAGGGTAGTTATAGTAAGCAATTGCCTTTTGTTTTAAATCTCAAAAAAATGTTTGTCTAAGTTCTTAAAAGCTTTAAAAGTCACTTTTTAATCTTAAATTTAGATAAGTTCAAGTTAGATTTAGAGCCTGTAAATCTTAGCACAAGCTTATTGGCCTACAAGCTTAATCTGTTTAAGCTTTTCAAAGTCTTAAGTCTTCATCTAAGTGCTTATTTTTAGGGCTGCTTTTTAGTATTCTTCAAAAGTTAAAACCAACCAAAAAAATCAAATATATCTGAATCAGCCTATTCAGATAGCATTCTTATAGCTTAAAAGTGTTTCAAAATGCTTAATTGTTGTTTCTCTAAGTAGCTTATAGAACTAGCTTATTGTGTTCTCATTTTTAGGTTCTAGCTTATTGAGTTAGTAGCTTAAAATTATGTTTGAAAAGGCCTTTTGGTCAGTTTGGTTAGCCTTATAGCCAAAACTGCTTATTTGAATTCTTAAGCTTATGGCTCATTGTATTTACTTAATTTGTATTTAAATTTGCTTATTAGGTTAATTTAAAGTAATTTAAGCTTATCAGCTTTTATGTTTAGCTCTTTAAAGCTTTTTTACAAAACCAGTTAAGTAAAAAGCTCATTAGTCTTCTTTAAGTATTCTGTAACCTAATTAAGCTCTTTTCTAGCTTATTTTTGCTTTTCGTAAAATGTGCTTTCACAAAAAGTCATTATTTTAAGCTTTTAAATAAGTTTGTAAAAAGAAAAAGAAAAAAAAACATTTTATAAAAAGGTAAGGCCATAGGTTTCGAACTTGTGACCTCACCCTTCACACACACAAGCCTTAACACCACTCTCTACTGCCAACGCACCCTTGGGACTTTTCATAACTTCCTTGCAACATTAATTTTATAAGGGTTTTTGGCAGTTTAAGCCTACAGCTTATTTATGCTTATTTACAGCTTATTGATATAAGATGTTTGACCAATTTTATTTTTCTTATGATTAATATAGTCTTAAGTACTTTTCTTGATTTTTTCAAATTTTTATAAAATTGTTTAGTATTTTTAAAATTTAATTAAGATAAAAACTATTTTTAATTCATAATAAATTAAATAAAAGTCAAAAAAATATAATTCTTTTTAAAAAAAAATTCTTTTATCATTTAAGACTGGTAAACATTAAATTTGCATTTATAAGGTTAAAATTTGATGTTTTATGTTTTTAAGTCGCGTTTCTTAATTCCCGTTAACGTTTTTCGTGTTTTATTCGTAATTGCTTATTTTTGTTGCTTTCCTTTGCATTGTTTTAGAATTATAATTGTAGAATTAGAATCAAAATCTAAAATTCTTAATCTGTTCAAAATCCCGATTTCAAACGTCAACTCGAAGTTCAATTCACACCTCGTCAGGAACAAAAACGACTTGGGAAACGACTAAGAAGGGGTCACCTTTGAAGTCGAAGCTTTCGGAATTATATTTTATTCGTGAGTTGGCTTAATTGCTGGTTCACCTATATTATATATATATATATATATATATATATATACTATTGACAACGATTAGACTCCCCCTTGGATGATTCTGATGTTTCCTGGGAATTTATTGACCACTTGGCTCCTCCCGCATTGTTCTCTCAGATCCGTGAAATGGACTATCATCATTTGTTTACACACTTGTCGAACATGTTGATAAAATATAATGCCTAAAAACATTACTAATATTTTTTCACATCTTTACGTTTTGATAATCACAAAATATAAAAACGTTCAACGTAAAATTAAACGTAAACAAGTAATTAGTAGTAAATTCTCATTTCAACAAATACATCACTTAAATGTATGAATAAATAAATGCTTAATGCATTTTATGATCAAAGGAAAGTTTTATTCAACCTCACACTTTTATAAAATGTTGTAAACATTTTATAAACATTACAAAACATTTTCTACAATTAAAAGAAATGTTTTATTCAAAATAAACATTTTGAAATTCAAATTTTCGGACCTAAAACGGCTAGAAAAGCTCCAGAAAATCCCCCCTACAAAAAAGACAAACTGGGGAAGCCCTAGTCTAGGGCGGCCCCCTTAAATACACGGCCGGCCCCCTTAAAATTAAGGGGACCGCCCACCTATTTAAGGGGACCGGCCCTAGGTAGACGCTCCCCCAGTTTGTCCTATAAATACTGGACTTTTCCCCATAATTTTCTCACCTTTTGCACTCATTCTTTCTGCTCAAAACAGCCCACATATCCTCTCTAAAATCCTTTGATCATTTAATCATAAAGCTTTGTTTCCAAGTGATCCAAGCTCAATTCCTCAAGTGCAAGAGAAGAATACTTTCATCATCAAGTGAAGAAGTATTATACCTTAGTGTGCATAGCAATCTTGTTGCATTCATATCACATACTTGTAAATCATTTGTATATCTTGTATTTGTGTGTAGTAGTTAGATCTTGGCAATCTTTGTAAGTATAGTTAGATCGTGGTGATCTTACCAAGTAGTGTTAGATAGTTGTGATATAAATAGTATGGTGAAGTGAAGTCTTGAAGTTGTGAAGAAGTTGTGAAGAAGTTGTGAAGTTGTGAAGAAGTTGTGAAGAAGTTGTGAAGAAGTTGTGAAGTTGTGAAGAAGTTATGAAGTTGTGAAGTTGTGAAGTTGTGAACAAGTAGTGAAGTCGTGTTGTGATAGATTAGTTCTAGCTAAGATTAGAACTCG